>OMNV01024215.1:0-14660 GCA_900303265.1 Brotula barbata
GGTTCTCCCCAGACACACACACACACACACACACACAAACACAAATGCAGGCCTTTACGACACAAAATCTCGGAATTTCAGTATCGACAGTGTGTAATTAGGGCGCCATTTTATTGTGCTACAAACTCTCCCGTTCTCTTTAACGAGGCTCCTTTTTGGAAGAACCATCAAAATCCTCCACTCTCGTTTCTTCAGCCGGTTTTGGTTAATTAATCTCTTCTTCTCTGACATCTGGGAGCTTGAAAGCGGAGAAAAGGCGTCTTTATTTGTGCTATTGTGGCACTAAATTGATGGGTCGGAGGTTGTAAATACAAAAACACAATGTTAAACATATACAACAGCCCCAGGAATTCAGAAGCCTCCTCTTTTTTTTTTTTTTTTTCCTTTGTCTCTGTCTACTCGTTTCTCTAATCAGAAGCACAGGATCTCCCATAAGCCCTTAAAAAAGCTGAATTCAATCAGAAATCTGTGCATAACAACGAAAGAAAAACGAACCCTTGGAAAGAATGAGTGTTTTCAACGTGACAAGTTGACCACCTAGTACCCAGCTGACATCCTCTATTTAATCTAGTTGGACATGAATGGACTCTGTCTGAGGGTTGCTTTCCACTCTGAGGGTCTGCTTGCCTCTAGCACTAACACAGCAGCACGCCAATTCCACCTTAACTTTGTTACAGAACTTGTTACATGCAATATCGTCCACGGCTACGGAGACTTTCCAAACCACAGCGCGACATGTGGAATAGGCCCGGGCACGGAGAGGATGTTTGTTTAATGATTGTTGGAGGGCTGAGCGTTCAGCTCGATGCCCCGAGCAACGAAATCCCCCTCAGCGCAGCGAAGCTGTTTATGTTATTTGTTATGGATGTCAATTTCCCTCTATTTTCGGAGGTGATTTAACAGGACAATACAGCTGGATCGTGCTCTTGTGCGGCGATTGTTGTCCTTCAGCCTAACACACCGCACGGCTTTGCGTGTCACGTAAACAATGAGTGTCTCTGTGAAGGACAATCAGTTTTGTCTGCGCTGAGACTTTGTCACACACGTCCATTCAAAGTGGTGGTTTGACCCGGCGGTCACGAGTTTTATGTGTGTACTCCTGATTTTATTACCTTTCTTTAGTAAATGTGGTTTGAAAGAATGGGGACAGCAGAAGTCTCATGCTGATGTGATGCATATCGATAGTAAAAGTTGATGAAATGTTATTACATGTTCGCTGTAATATAAGGACAAATTTATCTTTTTGCTATTGACTTCCATATTTGAAGTAAAAGTGGACGTCCAGGTGCATTCTGATCTTGAAGGAAAAAGGATCCTTTATTTGTTAGATTATTAGGTTGTGTCTGTGTGTGTGTGTGTATCCCTAACACACTGCATAAATGGACAGTGACATCTACAAAACGACAGCGAGATTGCGGTGGGAATGCAGAAGGAAAACAAGGCAGTCAGAGTGATAAGACAGTAACCGCGACTCAGATTAGACGCGCACACGCACGCAATCCTAAGACATCACAGCCCATCACACCGACTCCACCCGAGGAGGGGGGCGGGGGCGGGGGCGGTGCAGTCCTGTAACGAGCGTTGGGTTTGTTACTCAGACGGGGGGTAAAGATCCAGAAATCCCCTGCTTCTTCTCCCTAATTCAAACAAACAGGGAGTCTAAGCAGAGCCACATGGCTTTGCTTAATGACTGACATTTTGTTTAAGAACCATCCATAATGACCTGGTTCGAATTTAAATACTTGTTGTTTATGTCAAAATGAGCTGCCAATATTCACCAATGCAAAATTCCAAAGTGCTTGAGTGACTTGAGACTGTTGACTTCATGCTTTTTTTTCTGCCTGTGTTTCTTTCGGCGTTTCTCCCGTTTTGTGCACGTTTGGAGCGGCACGGCTGTGGAGCACGAACATGTTGAACGTAAAGTCAAACAAATTATCAAACCATCTCTTCCACTAATGCATTTGATACGGCCGTCTCCGTACAAGTGGATATACAAGTGGTACGCTAGAGTTAAATTCCAACGAATTATGAATTCTCTATTTTTACACTGCGTTTGCCTCGTATTGACCCAAACTGCAGCCTGATGTGTATAATGACGTCTTTATGAGAATACAAATGGGAATGCCAGATGGAGCGCGGTAAATGAATTTCCAAGTTTTACCTGACATCTGTAGAACAAAACAAGTTGTCCAAGTTTTACCGCAACTTTTCCCGCTCCGTGTAGCACGTTGAGACTTTTGTGCCTCCACTGCAATATATTGACTGGAGAAGTAAAGCAATTACAAATCACATCAGCGCAAAGATTAAACTTCTCTTGATCCACCTGATACATTGACAATCCAGTAAAACAAGGCAGAATGAAAAGCATCCCCAAAGACATTAAAGTGTTCCAGCCAATTAATAATCCCCTCATTTTAACCTCCTATAAGCACTCATGCAGCCAAAAATCAATCAAGGTCTCGTTTTTTTTTCTGTTTTTTTTCATATTGACGGAGGGCATCGAGTGAAAGAATGCAAACTCTAAACTAACAATGCCAAAGCCGTGTACATAGATGGAAATCAATTGTAATTAAAACTGAACAAGTGTTCCGCTTTATACACTCAAAGAGTGCATTGGTCATTAACTACATTTTCATCACTTTATCAGTTAAAGGTTTTAATGCAGCCCGTGGCCGCCGCCGCCGCCGCCGCCGCCTCCTTTGGGACGGCGCTCAACGCGTCCGTACTCGCGTAGCAAATTTAGCCGCGCTGGCTTTGCAATCAAAAGGCGGCCAAATTAAGTATCAAACAATTTAATGTTATGTGTCACTCTCCAAAACGATCTGTATTAGAAGCACTTAATTAAACTTTCAAATTCAAATGTACTAATCAGTTTGCGGCAGAGTGGGCGCTTGTTTTTCCCACATGAAAAGCCACGGCTGGCCAGCCCGGCCCACTGCCTGCTCATTAACATGAAGGTGTGATTTGCATTTCCTGATGGACTGTTCCAGTTTTTAATATCCCTCTTTCTGCTCTTACATCAATCACTGAAGGGGGAGGCCACCACAGGCCACTATTAACCCTCCAAATCTGCCACAAAACAAATATTACAAGAGTTCACTAATTTGGAGATCAAAAAGCCACTTGTCCATTATATAATTGAAATGAAGGTGGAGTGTTGCACTTCTGAAGAGCTCTATAATTACCAGCTGTTAATTGCACACTTGTGGTGTCTCGGTTTTAATTAAAAAGAGCAGCTCGTTGCCGGACGATAAGCAACGGTGGAGAGGCAGCGGTTTAATCAACAAAGCCAGAGGAATTTGTTTCTGCAGTGGCCAGCAGCGGGCTGGAGAAATCTTCAAATAACCCAGGGAGATTAAAACATGCCCATTAGGACCAGTCAGGTTTTATTTGGGGTGGCAGGAGCGAGGTGCATTTGAAGTGGTCCCGCTGCAGAGTCCTCTGCGAAGCGCGGCTGGGGGTGTGGGTCTAATCAGCACGCTGCTGGCCCTGAGCGCTCAAGTGGAGGAATTGGACCCTGCTGGTGGTAAGAAAAGGGAGGGAGGAAGAGAGAGAGAGAGGGAGAGAGGGAGAGAGGGAATAGGGAAGTAAAGCCCCCCCATCGCCCTCCCTTTCCTCCTCTCTCACTTTCTCTCTTCCTGTCTGAACTTGTTACTTGACTTTGTCTATGTGATGATGAGCCAAAACAGAATTCGAACTACATGCGCCGCATACGTTCGACGAGCCGTTTCACACACATCGGTCACTGGTGGACAGTTTGTAATCTGTAACACGGTAGAGATATCTGTTCAGGATGTGTCAGCGCCCTTAGACAATAGACAAACAACCTCCAGTCCGTTCGGACATACCGGAGAAAGCCCTTCCACCTATATTCCACGACCCGCTGAACTATGGCAACAGACTATAAACAAAGCAGAAAAAAAACAGCTTCTTTAGTTAATAGTCTCAACATGTGGCTATAACTCACACGGTGTTTATATCAAAGAGACAGTTACCTTGGTCAGCAACTCTGGGCTGCTGCCAGGCCTCCGTACACTCCGAGTACACACATCCCATACAGTACATGACTACCAGGGTGTGATAACCTCATCCACCCTTCTCTGAACCCTCCGCTCCCTTGCTGATAAAACTGTCTGCCAGGAAGTGTCTTTCTCTATGCTTCCTCCCTCTCATGCTCAATCAACACCTGTCACCGCCGAGATCACCGCGGCGATGCGTACGCGCTTGCCCGCGGGCGCTGCAGCACGGCACGGGGTGAACGCGGCAAAAATCCTACTGCTCCCGAACAGATGATTCAAATGTGCCAAACGCGGAAATTCGTCCTATAAGAAGAGTTAGGGGCGCTTATAGCGCGTTATATGATGTACATACACCCATTGAAGGAGTGATATAATCACTAGGGGCTTCCCAGACCCCCTGAGTGCCGCAACTCTTTTAGATAAAGAGCTCTGGGTTTATCTAAGGAAACAGTCGCTGGGGCGAGGATGGTCTGGCCTCACTGACAGATTAGTCCAGCCCAGGCCTACTTCCTGCCTGCTGAGGACACTAATTAGAAGGAAGGACTGACACCACAATAAGAGCTGACAGTTGAGTGCACTTAGTACGGCTTCATAATCTGCAGCCGTACGAGTACAGCGGCCACACCGACACAGAAATTTCATCACATTAGCCGGCGTGTATCTGATGTGACAAAGATAACCTGGACGTGGTTTAGACGGAACACAACAAGGGCTGGACTAAGAAAACTGTGAGGGCGCTGATTTATCAGCTGAAGGGTTTGATTTCCTTGCCTGCCTGTCTGTCTGTCTGTCTGTCTGCGAGTGAACCTGTCTGTCTCTCTCCTACACACACACACACACACACACACAGAGGACAAAAGTCATTGTAAGTCAGGTCCAGTTCCCAGTGTTAATGACATCCTGTTTACAAACACGCTGAACAATGTCACAAGGGTCACGGTCACGTTGTATCCTATCCTTCTATTCAAACGTCCTTTGACCTAATGAGACATTTAACCCGACGGAAAAGTGTGAAAATAAGGATGTGTGGCCGTAATCTGCTGCGAAACGATTACAGCCAAGAGTGTGTGCACGCATAAGCACCGTACGAGCATATCTGTGGAAAAAACTGCACGCACACACACACACGTATCATTATTATTCTGATTCCAACATAACAACATGGAGGAAACGTGTGATTACCCGGAGGGCAGATTTACAGTACACTTACACATACACACACCTAATAGGCTGAGCTGTTTTACAATGTCGGCATGAGCTGAGCCATTGTTTTATTTTGAGAGGTGCTGCCTGTGTTATTGGATTGTTTTACACTGGCTGGGAGAGTTTTATTCCAGAGGTGCTCCGGAGTGTGTCGGACAAAAAGATAAAGAGGGAAAGACGGAGAAATGAAGTGAAGGAGCTCGGACACGTGACAGATTATAATAAGTAGACGCATGGAAAAGACCTAAACCGTGCACGTTGGCGTGGTGGACGGGTGGGTCGCATTAGGATGTGACCGGTGAGATCCTGTTGCCCTGATTGGTCAAGTAGCTCTTGTCTGTACATGTATCTCCTCCTTACAGTGTGTGTTCTGCATTTCTTTATCAAGCTATGACATCATCTTACAGCAGCGCTACAAAACAACCTCACACGATGTTCGGCCAATATGCAACAATATTCAGCGCAGACACTTTGGGCCGCATTCATAAAAGGTACATCACGTTAAGGGCAAAGGTCAACACGCTGACGATTTGTCCCTCTTATCGGCTCTTTTCCTTTTCTGTGAAATGTTGCTACGTGCATTTTGCTCATCTGCATGTCATGTAAGAGATTCATAAAAAGTACTATCAGGTTAAAAATAAGAGCTGGAAGGCCGAAGGTAAAATTTCACGCCACTCTTTTCTGGGATGATTAAACATGTATGACACGTGTGGTTGGCAGAGAATAATCCCTTTATCCTCTCCGCTGGTGTTCAAACCGTCTCTTCCTCCGCTGTACCTTTTGGTGTTAAGCCTCGTCCAGTGCTTCAGTAACGCAGCCACAGACGACGCCACGGAAACGGGATGCTGGTCCTGTGATCGACCCCACGGTGACTTTATGAATGATAGCCGTGGCAGAGCGTGGAGCAATGCAGTTACCGTCAAGTTTTATGAATGTAGCCCAAAATATCCCACAAAGGCATCCGGGTCCACCACAGTAACACTGTTGCTTTAGTACACTGAAGTTAGATCAAGATAAAATTAGATCCTAGTCATATGCACAAAAGTATGCGGTTCATACTGGGTTGAGATGTGGTGCAGGAAAATTGCGTCAGAAAAACCGTCAAAGTAGATTTGGCCGCCCGTACGTGCACATGCCTCCCCGTGTATTTCTTTCACTGTGTGCGTATGAGGTGAGACGTGAATGTGGAACTAGAAAAGCGGGCATTTTCTGGGGCTCTCTGTGGCCGTGCCAGCGGGCGGAGCGGTACGTCAGCACGGGTCGGGCGCCACAATGTGCCTGTCAGTCCGTGGGACGTCCCAAAGGAGAGGGGCAAGAGGCAGCCCCCGCCAACCCGGCCCATCCATCATCATGACACCACGGGCTGCAGTCATGGGAAACCCACCACTGGCCAGTCGCTCTGGACCGGGGGTGATGAGGGGGAAGGGGGGGCGACGGGACTTGCCATCCATTAAAAACACATTGTTTTGTTTATTATAACTAGTTAATGAGGTTGAAGTGAAGCCTCGCTTTGTTTTTTAAACACTTCCAGGGGGGATTTGGAGGCAGACATCTCTGCTGCTGGGTTCAGGCGAAGCCACGAGGGCCGGGCTATTTTACAATGGATGTCTATAGATTTTATGAGAGGAGCTGGCCGTGTTAGGAACACATCTTGTAAAAGGAATCGTTTTCTCCATATGCTAAACTCAAATTATTAAACGCCCTCTCTCCTGCTCTCCTTTCTTCTTCTTTTTCTAAAAGTTCTTCAATGGGGGCGGGGCCATCTTTCATGAACGCGACGGAAGGCTTGTTGCGATTGTTGAGATTTAAGATTCAAGAGGTTTTCTTTATTGTCAACCCATTCATACATGAAAGTACAGACGGAGACCACGGTGCAGATACAACAGATACCACAAACGCAACACACTCTAGTCCACAGAGAATCAGAACTTAAAGTGCTAAACATGTGGTACAACACGGGACAACAGCAACATATACACAACAAGTCAGGCATGAATTAGATATATGTTGAAGATGTACATTGGTAGTTTAAAGAAAGAAAGAAAGAAAGAAAGAAAGAAAGAAAGAAAGACAGAAAGACAGACAGACAGACAGACAGACAGAAAGAAAGAAAGAAAGAAAGACAGAAAGAAAGACAGAAAGATGGTTTGTGTAAAGCTTTGGCGTGTAAAATAGCGTGCGTTGGCATCAGCGGCGGTTTGCTGAGCCAGAGGCCCTCTTGTCTTTCTGTCTGGAGAAGATATGAAAGAGGGTCCACTCCCTGTCCGGTCACAGCAGGGACCCGGGCTGCCCGCTGACATGCCTACTTTAATTGTTAGCATTAAATCACTTGCACTTTAACTCAAGATGCTATCTGCCAGGTGTTAAGATCTGCGGTAGCTCTGAGGGTGTGTTCACTCTTTTCCTAGCACAAACAGACAGATGTGGGCATTCACACACACACACAATCAAATGCTGTACCGGTCGGACGGTGGTGGAGCGGACAGACGGGCGATCGGACTCCACCCCACCCTGACTGAGGGCCGCCCGTCAGTCACCAAGCGCACTGCACCAGCGGCTCCACCACCGGCTGTTTGCTTTGGGAGGGTGGCTCAAAGCCAATTAAAATACACTTAGAGTCATGTCCGACTGGTGTTTGGAGAGATAATATATGTCCAGGAGTCCAGTCAACGCGGTGCGAGCGAGCACACCAGAGGGGAGTACCCGGCATCATTGTCTCAGAATGCACGCCGTCATTATCGCACAGACAAGATACTTATCTTAAACCCTGTCCCGAAGCTGGAAAACAAGCACACATGGCATTCCATTTTTTATCCCCACCAAAAAGGAAAATATTATCTTTCCCACTATGGTGAAAGCAATATTTATTCTATTCTAAGAATATCTCCGTGAAATGTGCACTGTAAAGACTTCGGCGAAACAGCTGAAGGTGTGACTGAAAACATTAATAAATAAAAATTAGTAATGCACAAATGCGTAACATATGGGCTTAACGTGAAAATACACAGAGAGGACAACACGGAGGGGGAGAGGGAGAGGGAGAGAGAGAGAGAGAGAGAGGGAGAGAGAGGGCCGAGGGCAGAGGGTGCTGATATGAGCGCTGCTGAGTGGTGAGCAGAGACGGGAGCTCCATGTCTGTTCACTGTGTTTTAAGAGTGTTTAAATGAGTGAAAAGTCAGTTATGGCTTCCAGATGGGGGCCGGTTTGATCCGGATCATTCTGACAGGCCTGGACTTTGATGTGCTGCTGCCTATTACTGACATTACAGGCAGACGGGCATATTTCTCCTTAATCACTTCCAACTTCTCCACACCAGGGCTATACACACCGGTGTGCTGTACCCACACACATACATGTGTGTATATCATACATAAATGTCACCGTGTAGATGTACAGTATTGGTATATTGGCTTTTATTGAAAGCTACTGAATATTATGTTACCATAACTACCAATGTCCACTATATGTCACATGTCTCATACAGATGAATGTGTGGAAATAATTAGTAAAATAAGTATTATAGAGGGTCAACACTGCTAAAAGTGCACCGCATCAATCACTGTAAATGCCATATAAAAATGAAAATACACCTATTAAAATAGCAAACGGTTCTTAGATGGTGAGTAGGCTTTCAGAATAGTTAATAACCTCAACATTCATTTTAAACCATTTTATTTCAAAGGAGGATCGTGATTTTGTCATATTCCAATCAACTCCAATGCAATATGACAAAATAATTGTATTACTTTATCACGTTTTCAAATTAAATTATTCATAGTGTTAAAATATAAATATATATAAATAAGAATATTGACAATATTCTTAATGTCCTTAATATCTGAAATCCACCCTGTTATAATGCTGTTATTAGCACATTAAAATGAACCTGTTCCTCGAATGACATCACTAACAGGAAGTTGTGTCACTACTTTTTTGGGAAAAAACTGTGCAGAGACAAATGAGCGGCTAGCAGTCATACTATCACGTATTTATCATTTTATATAGTTCATGTCAGAGAGAAAACATAACATGTCAGGCTGGATATACGAAAGGGAAGCAGAAATTGATACTATTGGATAAAAATTATATGATATTTTCTAAATATATGTATTAAACAATATAAACCCAATAATATTAATCCCTTGGAGCTCTAATAATAATTATAATCATTGCAGGAGCGATGACAGGAGTGTTCCCAAAATGTTTTTCTACACGGAAAATGACGAGCAGCGTAAAATAAATTTCCAAATCTAAACATCATTTTGGGAGTGTGTAATCCTGAGGGTGCACCTTAGTGAGGATGACCCATTAGCTGTCAGTTTCATGTCCCAGACGGTGGACAGTGGATGTTCCTGCCACATTAAACAGCGAAAGAGGAAAGGAGATGAGCGTAGATTTATCAAAGATGCTCACTTTGGAACATCCACGTTATCAGGAGGGTTAAATATAGCCCAGACAGACAGACAGAGAGGAATATTTCCTCCACTTCCCACTCCACCCACACCCCACAGTCAGCCCGGTGGAAGTCATTTCTCAGTGACCACACTGACCCTGAGACCACCCCTCGCAAGCCCTCGCGTCTCCCCTGCTCCTCCTCCTCCTCCTCCTTATTCTCCTGGTTTTCGGGGGACTTTGGAGAAGTATGAAGAGTGGAGGAGTGAATCAGGCTGAGGTTCCCCTCTTTATCACCCGAAGGCAGGGGAATGCAGAGGGGCCGGCACTTTGGAATCCGCCGCTTTGTCTGTCTCTTAGGGAGAGCTGGGCAGAGTCCACTCGGTGCAGCACCGGGTGGCATTCAGCGCTAAGTCCGGAGGGCTCTTCAGCAGACAATGGTGCAGCCCGGGGACAAAGTGAGTCCTTGATGAGGGATCTGTGGAGAGGTGCAGGTGTCTGAAGTGAAGAACAGTCTCTCGGGCCTGACCCACTTAGCTCCTCTCCTCTCCTCGATCGCATTCCTCCAAACAAGAACTCCTATAGATTCCTAAAGTGTACATGCAAAATGGGCATGCATCTAACTTTTGCCCGTCTAAACTACACGTCGAATTAGGAACAGAGACGGAGTGTTCTACTCATGCCAGGGAGGGAGACAGGAAAAGGCCTTTGACCCTCTGGTTTCACTCGACATTCCTGGTAATTGCACTCCATTCGTACTTTGCGCTGGAAAAGGCAAACATCTAAATAAACCCTGTCAAACCATGTCGTCCATCTGCCGGCAGATAAGATGGAGAAAATAAAATAGCCATGTTCCATAAACACAAACACAGAGGATCACAAATCAGCGGCCACGGTCACCACAACCATAAATTAGCCCCGAAACCATTTTTAGCCGTTATGTCAAATAGGGAGCAGACAGTGAAAGGGGAAGAGAAGCCACTCTTTAAAATCTCATCACTGCTGTCACCGTGGGCCGCGACACAGCTTTGGTAACGCAGAGATGAGCTGGACAGAGAGAAAACAACCAAAAAGGCCACCACTAAAATGCAGCGACTGAGGGAAGGAGGGAACAAGCCGCAGCCCCCTAGTGGAGACATCAGTAACTGACACGCTGGTCTCCTCGGCACTCACAGACAGAAAGACTCATTAAGTTGCATATGAAAATTTGCCGCTAAACAGGAACAATTCTGCTTTTTTCCTCGCGATGCAAATTTTTTTCTTTTATTAAGGCTTGCATATCAAAAAGTTGGCAAAAAAGGAAGATGGATGACTCCTTGGTCTTTCCTGTGTTTTGTTTACATCCCTTCCTGTCTAAATTACGTATACTTTAACTGCCCTCGCGTATTGTAAAATTTCTGGTGCAGCGTAACAAATGAATCCTTCAAACATTCCCCGTTCGTTGTTTTTCCCTTTATATTACACGGATAAGAGCCTCTGGGAAGACATTACCTTTGTACAGGAGCTTTGGCAACGTGAAATGACAAATCGACGGGAGCGCCGCGCCGGGTTCTCGGTGCATTATCCTGCTCTCACTTGGAACAGGGCCGCTGGAATTTCACCAGCAGATTTATCCTATTTTCCTAAGTTATTTTCATATCTATTTCCTTTTTCTTCACAAATTAGGCAGTAAATAAAGCCACGGGCCCTTCTGCACAGTGAAATCAGCTGGAATTGCCACATTAAAGAATGCAGGCGAAGTGCAGCCGGAGCCATCCTCCTGGATTTGGGCAAATTCAGCTGATGCAAAACAAGGAATTAATTTGTGGGGAGCGGCCTGCGTGCTGAGCTTGGCGCGCTGACAAAGATGAATGGCATCATTCCAAGCGAATGGTAATTTCACTTTTTGTGACAGTGCTTTAGAGCAAAAGCGACTCGGGACACACAAAGCATTTGCAATCCCATTGAGGGCCCTTGGTACCTGCCTATCAGACACTGCACATTGTTTACCAATCATCTGATATTGATTGGTTTCAGACTAAAGTTTGAAGATGAATTAGAGAGGGAGAAGGTTAAGTCCTAACCTTGAAAGATTTGGTGTCTATTCAGCCGGCGTGTAGGACTCTCCTCAGCTCGCTCAGAGAATAGAGAACTTTTAAATTCAATAGAGGGTGGGAGACACAAAACGTGTCACATTCACCGAGTGAATCCACTGGAAGAAACGCAGAAGAACACCCAAAAAGCATAATCTTTCTCCCCAGTTGATAGAAATGGTAATTGCATGTGTGGGATAATACTTTGAAGCCAAGGCCTCGGTCGGACAGACCGCCTATTTAGGTTAAAAAAGGGGCAACAAAACAGCTCCTTCTTAACGCTTTTGTTCACTCCTCCACTCTTTTAAATGTTTACTGAAAAAGAACCTTCAAATCCACTCTCCATCGCCTGCACAATGTGGCACCTATCACTCTTGGGTGCATGGACACATTGTATTCCGGGAATCATTGATATGTAGCGATCATTCCCATGAATCTTCTTCTATTTAACATTTAAATTCGCAGGAATCCGATTTTCATCCTCTTGAGATGGACAAAAACATTTTGTGGGATGAAAGAAATCATTTGAATACGGTTAGATTGTTACAAACGGGCGCAGGACGGACATTCCAGCAGATATTTTTAGCGTTTTTTTTTTCCCTTTTTCTTTTTTTAAGCGAGTCAAAGATGATACTCATTATACGTAAAACAAGCTGATTTGTTCGTCTTCAGATTTAGTCCGCACTCTGAGGCAGGATCTTTTGTTTTAACATGCTGCAAAAATGATGTCCTCCCTCCTGACATGCATCTTTGGACACTTTAACAGAACCGGGAGCACGCTAGGTGAGTCCCCTTCGCTTTATCTTCATGTACCATCACCCAGCATGGGACTGGAGACCTAAATGGACCACTGGGCCACCCATCACAGCTGGGTGACACCACTTAACATCTCTTCAAATCCCCCTTCCAGCTTACGGCGGTCTACGGTCTGCTCCGAGCCTCTCCAACCCGCTTGACCTCCCGACACGGAGCAGAATAGACGCAGGCGGCGCTAACCCCACAAGATGCCCAGGTCAGGGATCACATTAAGAGAGTGCATGCTCGGCTCGTGGTCCGAGAGGAAGAGGAGAGAGAAAACATCATCCCAGCAGTCATAAGGAGAATCTTCAAAATGCATGTGGAGATAAGAAAAAGAAGAAAAAGACAAAAGGTTTCTGTCTCTCCCACGGCGTCCTCTGCACGTCCTGATGTAAGTACAGACTTGGGTGAGGCGTCCTTTGCCTTTGGAATGAGCTGAATAAGCATTTTAACTTCTATTTGTCTCCTCTGTAAAGACGGTTCTGTCCTCAACGTGTCTTCTGAGGATTGATAAAAATAAATGAATGGATTTGTATCTACCATGTTAAATTAGATTGTGTGACAATTTCATAATCCAAATAATTTCTAACAGGTTTTCTCCCAGCTTCATATCTGAGGACCGGGCGTGTCGAGGCCACAGCTGCGATCAAGTGCGTTACAGGGCCCGTGTCAGAGCGGCAGCGCTACTGCAGGCAGGAAGTGGACGGAACTGGGAGAGACGGCGGAGGATGCAGGTGTGTCCTTCATGACACAGGGACAGACAGGCAGAGGCACAGAGGGCAGACAGAACAGGACAGCAGGGCCCACAGGCTGATGGCTTCTGTATATCATCCAGAAAGTAATATGTGGCCCCAGTGGGGAAACCCACGTGTGCCGTGCCACGGCAGTGGCAGAGATCATGGTACATGTTCCAGAACTGAGCAAACGGAGAGCAGTAGTGACGCTGCCAAGTTTCAGACACCACAAGCAGCTGGATCAGATGTGGGATTTCACCAGAACACTTTCACATCATAAGCCTATTCTTTCACGATTGCACGCTTTTTCCTTTTATACCGGTGATTTTCGTGGAAGTTTACCTCTTTAACTATTCCATCAGTGGTCCTGTCTTCACAAAACTCATATTTTTTTCTGCCAAAATATATTATTTAAAACCACAGCGCTTTATTTTAAACTGGAGGAGTTACCAAAGTTTCTAAAGATACCAGATATGTCACAATGGATTTATGGGAAACGCAACTACGATGATGTATGGAGCTGCAGCTGAAAAAAATGGGAATAGTGGGTGAAATAAAGCTCTATCCTCTGTTTTAAGGGATTAATTAAAGTAATTACCGGATTTTTAAAAAAAAACAGCCTTTGGTTTACAGTGTTATCAATGATTTTTAAGGTGGAAAAAATATTTCAATGAGCCAGGATTCTTAAGAACATTAAAGGTATTTATTGATCAGTGTTTAAGTTGGTGCAGAAACGACGCAACAAAGTCAAAATGTGCATCCTTGTTGTGTTATTATTATTATTATTATCATTATGAATGTCAAGAAGGTTTGCTCTCGGTCATCAGTGTAAATTTGTGTGCAAAGGTTGACAAAATAGTGCACTTTGTAAAAGACCTTTGACCTCCTGCTGATTTGATTTGAAGCTGAATTGTCCGTGCACGCGTACGAGAGTGGGGCCTTCGAAATGATTTCACCTTCTGCTGCTGAGTTTGATCTTACAGGACAGAGATGATTGCACAGTACAGACGAGTTTTACAGTTTTTCTTAGGTGGACTGTGATAATTTAAGCGCACACACACACGCACGCACGCACGCGCGCACACGGGGGCCTCAGGGCTTAGCTAACCCTCCCAGCCTGGCCGGCCCTCAGGCCTGAATGCAAGCAGCACTTAAACTTTCCCCTTTTCAAACAGCAGAGCACAAAGAGAGGACCACATCAGCAGCCCGCTGATCGTCCCCGTATAGACGGCTGAGCGCGGACAACAGGCAGGTCCCCGGGCACGTCCGCACATTAACGTCCCCCCTTCGTCGTGTCCCCCCCGTCATGCTCGCTTTGGGCTCAGGCCCGTACGACGTGTATACGGCGCTCCCTCTCATGTGAGACTAGATAAATGACAATTCTTTCGAGAGGGGCGGTTAGGAGGACGGAGGAGAGGCTCGGACAAATGGAGGGCCGCCTG
>OMNV01024225.1:0-20316 GCA_900303265.1 Brotula barbata
CCTAACACTAACCCTAACCCTAACCCTAGCCATAACCTAAACCCTAAAGTAAAACCTAAGACTAACCCTAACTCTAACCCTAACCTAACTCTAACCCTTACTTTAACACTGACCCCAACCGTAAACCTAACCCTAACCTTAACTCTAAGCCTAATTCTAAAATTAACCCTAACCCTAACCCTAACTCTAACCCAACCTTAACCCAAACCCTAACCCTAACCAGAACCCGATATTAACACGAACCTGACCTTAACCCGAATCCAAACCCAGAACTGAACATCATTTGAACCCGACCCCGAACCTGGAACAAAACCCGACCTGGAATCGAATCGCATCAGACCCCGAAACCCAGAACTGAACCTGACGGAAACACGGAACCGAACCTTACACGAACCCGAACTCGAATTCAAACATGGAACTAAAACCCACTTGAACCCTTTAAAAAACACTAACACTAACTCTAACCCTGACCCTAACGCTAACCCTAACCCTCACCTCAACTCTAACTCTAACTCTTGCCCTAACACTAACCCTAACTCTAACCCTAACCCTAACCCTAACCCTAACTCTAACTCTAACATAACTCTAACCCTAAGGGTAACAGTAACTCTAACCCTAATCCTAACCCTAACTCCAACCCTAACCCTAGCACTAAACTAAACACTAACCCTAACTCTAACTCTAACTCTAACTCTAACTCTAACCCTAACCCTAAACATAACTCTAATGCTAACCCTAACCCTAACCCTAACCCTAACTCTAACCCATACCATAAACCCTGACTTTAACCCTAACTCTAACACTAAACCTATCCCTAACTCTAACCCTCACCCTAACACTGACCCTCACCCTAATCCTAACCCTAACCCTAAATCTAATCCTTGCCCTAACTCTAACCCTAACTCTAACCCTAACCCTAACCATAACCCTAACCTTAAGGGTAACCCTGAGTGTTATAGGGTTATGGTTAGAGTTAGGATTACGGCGAGGGTTAGGGTTAGGGATAGAGTTAGGGTTAGGGTTAGCATTAGAGTTAGTGGTAGAGTTAGAGTTAGGGTTTCAGGTTAGGGTTTAGTTCGCATCAGCGCATCAACACGAGTACAAGGAGAACCATTTGACATTCTTCATACACTGACAAATGGAAACAGATTTTTATATTTTGATTCTATATTGATTTATTTTCTTTCATTTTCCCATGTTTCAACCTGATGTGTCAACAGAGGATAACAAGCATAACAATGACAATGGGTGATGTGTGCCTTTTAAATCTAGCCTCTCTCCCTCCCAGTGTGTATATATGGGGCCCGATTTGTTGACCATTAAAACAGAGGTGGGTGGTATAATCTCACTCCAGCGGCTAGTGAACAGTGGGATTGGTTCATATTTTCATAGGTGTACATATGGCTCGACGCCCATATAGAACTGCACTCCACTGAAGCACGACTCTGTGGGGAAATCAAGAAGTCAGGGTTCAGGAGAATATTTAGCTTTAACAGCAAAGCAGGCGTGTTGCTACTACTAATTGAATTTTTAGGTCTCAGAGGAGGAAGAACAAAAATAAATGAAGAAGAGATAGATCTATGATTAAAATTAATACATTTCTCCATTTTCCATTTCAAATATTATCTCTGGACTTCACTGATAAGTTTATCTGAGCGCACATTTGAGGTAGAATGAAACTAAGGGAATGTCGAGTGAAACACATACAGTACATGTGAAAACTCTCTTACAAATACAATGTATCCGTGTTTTTAAGTGCAATTATTTGCTCCTGGAAAATTACAATTTAATGACATCACCAACTTCCAAACCTAATAATAGGTCTGTACATCAAAGTAGTCAAATGGGTCTCTAATGAATAACACCAGTTTGTGAATTACATATCTTTGACTAAATCTGTGGAAATCATGTAGATAAGGATTTGCCATGTCACAACTGACCAATCAGAACAGGGTAGGCTTTGGTGAGGCGGGCCATAATCGATATTTTTTGGGACGTTAGCATGCAAATTAGGTTACTGTAATGTTGGGTCCAAGTCTCTCTTAGTCGAGTCTCAGTTGAGATCCAGTCTTTGACCAAATAAGGTGAGTCCAACTCAAGGCTCTTTGAGAAAGTGAAGGTGTGCCATCATAATCTGAATTCAGATTGCGAGTATACATTGAACACTAGGTTATTATCTCAATAGTTCCAATTTTTATCCTCCACAAATAAGAAAACTGTGTCAGTAAGATATAGGTGACAGACAATTGCTATTTCATTTTTCTTTAGTTCACCACACATTTTTCTGGCTCTGATGACCTGAGAACATGACTTTGGTCATTCCTGAGAAACATGTGGTGAGGCAGAAAGTGATAATATACGACAATTTAAAAAAGCAATCAAGGAGACCGTTTCAAACTATCTGACGAAAGACATGCAACAGTTTCTTCACTGTTCGAGAGGTTAAGAAGTTAATTTTTGTGCCCCATTGTTTTTGTAAATTAGAGCATTTAGAAAATATTCACTGAGATGTCACAACAATAAGTGATATGTCTGAAATTAAGGTGTGTGTGTGTGTGGCGGTGGAGCTTATTTTTGGCACTTGTTTGTTTGTGTTTGCTTTTGTGTTTAGGACCATGTGGCACATGGTGCTGATGCTGAGGCGGCAATTGGACACAAGTGTGTCTAATTGCTAATTCTGCAGTTGATGAACCAATCAGGCAGCAACCTATTTAAGTGTCTGTTACAAAGCCTGCACGGCTGCACGCTGGATGCATGTTGAAGAAACGGAGAGCCTGTTGTTCATTTGCATTTTTGTGTGTGCGCACTTTAGCTTCCTTTCAAGTTCTGTCACACCAGAAACAAAAGTCAAGTGTGAACGTGGGCTTGCGTCTCTGTGATTCACAAGAGAAAAGAACCCAATGACACTGGGCAATAACAAATAATCTCCATTCGCTCCTGCTGCAAGAATCAAGCGTAAATTCAGATTGGTTATGGAGTGAACTTTACACAGAATGAACTGTGTCAATTACAAGATCATTTTTCTCCAAGACTGAAGATCATAAAATTCTGTACACAAACTCACACACATTGCTTAAAGGATTTATCATAACAGTAAAACAGTGGACATACATTGGACCTACTTACTACCTACTTTTGACCGGCACTTTGGAATCAATGGTACATTCAAGTCTAGAAGCCTGTGCTCTGCTAAAATTCTTTATAAAAATCAAATTTCTTGCGATATGATATTTCCTCGTCTGCATGTACATCACTACATTCTCTCTGGTAATTGAATTGAATTCCAAATATATTAAAAAAAAAAACACTCCAACTTATACACACACATAAAACAAACAAACAAAAAATCCTCACACCTGCCGTGTTTTGCATGGGTTCATCCTATTGTTAGCGTCAGGCAGGGTAACAGAGGGGAGCCACATTTTGAAGTGTCGATTCAATAAATGTGACACCTAAAATCAGTACAATTGCTCCAGTTTACTTTGATCATTTCACTGACACACAGTGAGGGAGACTGTCCGGGAGGATCCAGGTCGAACCTCTAGGGAGATTACCACTACAAAGCTGTGTGTGTGTGTGTGTATGTGTGTGTGTCTGTGTGGGTCCATGTGCCTTTGTACAAATGTGTGTTCATGTATGTTGGTGTTTTACAGAGGTGTGCGTGTGTGCGTGACATTTGCGTCCACAAAGAGACATCCCTCTTCGGTGGGTGTCCTGACACCCAGACATAAACAGCTCCTCCCGCTGCCTTCTGTTTGACTGACAGGAAAGGAAACAGGTTGGAACAAACGAGTGATGCTCCAAACCTATTGCCTGGCAGCCAAATCCAGGTTCATTTATTCCTTTTCTATCCCTTTGACTGTGCCCTTGTTTGTCTGGATGGTTTGTCATTCTTACATTCGACGACAACAAGCACTCCCAAGGAATTTCTGTGAAAACAAGGTCTCCCAGGGTTTGTTTTACTTTTAATAATGCCGGTATTAAGGAGCTTGGTGGGAGTTTACTCCCACCGACACCCTTTCCTCTACCCCGGACAATTGTGTGGCATCAGACAGCCAGTGATGGATGGCTTAATTAAGGTGAAAGACAATGAGTGAGTGGTTTTCATTGTGTTTGCTCTCAGTGGTTTGTGACAGAAAAATGGATTACTCTTTGAAAATGGGGAAATGTCATATATATAATTTAAACACATCTATCTGGTCCAAGTGATGTAACATACACAAGTGTACATCCCTAACATCAAGATAAGTCAGAGAGATAGGCCTAAGTCACATAATATAAAGTGTGGAGGGGGGCGGGATTTAACATACCACTGATGCTGTACGTTGTTTGACTTGAAGCAGAGGGACAGTTTTCAGGATGGTCAAGGATATCTGACATACAGCAGATGAATTAAAGTGGTGATTCTACAGATGTGACACCTAAAATAAGCAGAATTTGTCTGATTTGATCACATAATTGACAGACAGCAAGATGGATCTTCCCTGTGGAAGTGGGTCATTATCTGACATTGAAGGGTTATGGAAGGTTAGATTTCCTTAATTAATAGAACATTTTATTATTATTATTATTATTATTGAATTATTATTGAACATGATGTAGAGCGGTCAATCTACATTATTTAAAGGGTAGCTCTTTGTTTTGTTGTCACTGTGTACTCATCAACTTACTGAGACATTGATGCACCATTGGAGGACACAGGTGTATTGTATGAATAACACAAAAGACAATGACAATACAGTCTCTCTAAAGTCATTGGCGGTAACTTCACAAAATAAGGCAATGTGCAGGAACGCACAAACACAAGGCTGCAAAATCTAATGAAAAGTCTGATTCACAGGAGTACAAAACACCAAGCATCAGTCTAAGCAAACACACACAAGTCATCATCATCATTCAAAGAAAACCTTACCCACTCACAGCCAACAGACCAGACAACACAATCTTGACGTGCCATTTTCTGATGCCTTCATTGCATACCTACTCACGCAAACACACTGTAAACATTTGAATCAACGGGTTGTTTATTAAAGTTGCATAACGTGAGGGCATTGTGTAAAAATAAACCATACATTTCAAGCTAAAATAGAAAATCCCCCGACGGGAAATTTTGAATGGGTCTGCGGCCCGGACACCGCCCTCTTTTTAAGAGTAATTGCTATATTTTAATTCATTTAACATGAATATAATCATTTACAGTCAATAGTATCAATGGTGAGTGCTGTGTTGGGTGGCCAATGCAGCTCCTGTGCGATGAGATCGTCAATTAGTGTAGCAGAGCCATCAGCCAATCAGAGGCAGCTTGAGGAGTCACGTGGTGCTTCTCACAGACCCGTTGCCGTGGCAACCCTAGTGCTAAAGTGCAGTGGTAGAGAGATAGACTCTGCTCTCTTAGCCCAGGCAAACTGCACAGCGGAAGCACTCCTCAAACAAACCCTCGCTGTTCCAAAACTGTTAAAGGTAATATAATTCTTACACCGTTGGAATCCCAAGACTCTAAGGAAGATGTAGATGTGTCTCACATGTCCGTACAATAAAGACTTTGAGAGTTATGACACTTTAAAAATGACCTTCGTTTGCCGTTTTCGGCTCTCGCACCAAAACCACCCCTCGCTCCAAGCCTTATAACTCCGAAACGAAAAGGTCTAGAGACAAGATATTTTCACGGTGAGCGTCTCAAGACCTTCAGGAAGACAGGAATGTATTTTTTATTTTTGTACCACTCACGGTTGTGGAGCTACGAGCGTGTAGAAAATGGCTTCATTCCAGTTTTGACGAGAAATTCAGCGGCGCTTTTAACATGGGAGTCAATGGGGGCTTCGGCAGGCCCACCCCGCACTCGAGGGCGATTTTCTCCACATCGGTACCTCGGATCAAAGTCAGAGTAATTTTGGGTGGAAGCCAACAAAAATACATACGTTTCGGTGTATTTTTGGTTCGCGTAGGGGTCAAAATGACGGAGTTACGGGAGTTTGCGTATTTCAGTTTAATTTTCTCAGCTGAATGTTAGAGCGTGGGTGATGTCACACGCTCTAGCTTTTGCAATACACACTCATTGAAAAGTTAAAAGGGTCCAAAATGAGCCTAAAACGTACACGGCCCTAGCTTGAGAACCCTAGGTGGCAGAAAATTGCCCTTTGGACACAAAAGAGGGCCAAGTCTTGTGAGCTGTTCAAACCTTTAACCGAGTTTCTAGCTGAAAGTATGTGGGTGCTACGGAGCCCCAACGTGGGGCGGGTTTTTCCATTTTGTCAAATTGTCCCATGTATTCCGGTAGGGAAAAATCGGCTCGGTTTTTCCGGAATAACTGGTACCTGCTCCCCCCGCAGACCCATAATAAGAAACCGTGGTTTCAAAGGAGAGAGGAATCCCATCTCTTCTGATTGATACTCAACTAATTCAGGCTCCTGCTGCTTGAGGAAAATTCTTGCCTCATAAAATGAAACACAAGGTTAGAAAACTAGACATCTTTCCCCGTGCAGGCATTAAGTGAGTGGATTCATCAAAGCCATTGATCAGGATCCAAAATATCTCAATGATGAGAATGATGGAACAAAACGCCCGGCATTATCATTATTTTTTAAATCTAACATTATAAAAATATATTGTAGATTCCTTACACTTCCAGTTCAGATTGCTAGAGGGGCAATAAAGTTTTTTGAGCCGTTTTTGCAGCACATCCTGATCCTGATCCTGATGATTCTTGTATATGTGTTACAAATTAAATTTGGGCTCATGACAGATTCAAAATGTAGAAATTACTATGAGACATTAGATATTTATACATTAGTATTACTTTGGACTTCTCAAAGTAACCGCTTTTATTTTGGACCATCTTATCTCATGCACATTTAGCTTTGCAGTTTTTACTTTTCTTATTATTATATACCAGCGTAGCCGCAAACCCAGCAGCTAGCTCCAGTGAAACAAATGGTATACGTGACAATTAAGTATCTATATATAACGGCTAATTCAAGGCTAAGATAAAACATAAACTTTTTTTTTTTTTTTTTTTTTTTTTTTTTTTTACAGCAGCTTTTGAACTCATATTGCTGTTTCTTGCCACAGCCTCTCAACCTTGAGCAGCTACACACTGGGTGCCTTGGTTAGGGGTGCAGCCACGTTCTTTCATGTCTGTGCACCATCATTCTTATCTAGTTCTTCATAGACTCCTCTCTCAAGCCCTTCCTTCCTTCCTTCCTTCCTTCCTTTCCCCAGCTTTATGTTTTAAATAATTCCTTCTGTATTGGGTTGGATTTCTGTTTTTCCCATCTGAAAACTTGAAGCACTCTCTCTTGGCAGCACTTGTTTTACACTAGTGCTCCATCCCTTTCCGTTTTCTCCCTTTCCTCTAATGTCAGGAAATTCTGCTGCTCTCTTTACGGACTGTGCAGGATTATAATCCTCCCACGTTTGATGGGCCTCCAAGAGACATGTGCCATCGCTTTTTACAGCTGCACATGTGACTGTAATACAGCTATGTCCTTGATGTTCTGTCTCTCCACTCAGTGTTAACATTGCAACTATAAAATCACACTTTTGAGAGTATTTACCATTTTTGTGCTAAATGAATGCTGTTCTTTTATTACTAGTGTTCATCATGAGGTACTTAACTGCTTTTGTCCTCCTGTGTTTGTAGAATGATCAGAGGATATCAGCCGTGTTTCTCCACGTGCTTCACGTTGCATGTGTATACCTCTTATTCCCTTGAAGAGGGCCGCAGGCAGGTAACCCCCATGCTGACCTCACCTCCTCGACTCACACACACTCTTCTTATGTCAGTGTGATGGTGGTAATGTGTTTAAGGGCAGTAAAGGTTTGTCAACAAATAAAACCAAGCGACCTCCTTTTATCTTGATGTCATGAGCTGGATATTAAGGATGTGGCAATTCAAAAGCTAGCAACACACAACAGATGATGAAGTCCAGTCTTTTCATTCAAATGCTTAACAATAAGGATCAAATATAGATCAACTAAAAATAAGAGGAAATACAAGGCAGGTGGAGTCAAATGAAGCAGTAAAAACATCCTTAATGTAAACTGTACAATAAAGGGGAAAGGTTGGATTTAGGAATCTTACTTCACCAAAGTGGAAACAATATAGCACGACAATAGTCGATATTTTATACAGCAGGGCAAAAAAGCTGCCGAAAAGCTGCAGAAGTCATCCAATGAAATAGTAGTGGGAAGAAATATAAACCAAAGAAACTGACTGGCTGATTACACCAACACTGGAAAAGTAACATAACACTGAGAACTCAAAAACTCACACTCACAGAACAGGTCGGTTATTTAATGTGGGCCCAGTGAAGAAGGGGGAGGATCTGAGGACAGAGGTGAGCTGCCCATTGGTTAAGCAAGTACATGTGACTATCAAGAGTCACATGCTGGGTTTAGTCTAATTTCACCACAGATTTCTGAGGCCTTTACGTGTTCCTTGTAAGAAACTGGTTTCAGGCTGGATAATCTCACGTGTTGCAGTCCGTGGTTGATTTGTTTGAATTTTCATTTGAAGAGGAAGACAGAAAAAAAGAGGTTGCAAATCAAGTAGAATTAACGCTATCTTCATGAGCACTGCACATTTGCATAGCTGCAGGAAATGACAAAACCTGACATGTGCCTGTTGTTAACAAATTAGGAAGGCGTGATTTGAGAGAATCGAATAAAACGTGTGTCTTCGTTGATATTAAAGGGTATTTATTCCCAACAAAAGAGATGATTATTTTGCTTGGGAAATCAGGAAAGAAAGAAGGGTACTTTATTGATCCTCGTAGGGAAATTAATTATCTTCCTTTTTACCCATCGTCAATGAGGAGCAGTGGGCGGCCTACACATCCACATGCAAACACAAACACACACACACACACAACAATGCCTGGGGACCAACTCCAGATCTACCTTGCCCGGTCAGTGACAATGGCAGGAGTGATTAACCTAACACACATGTTTTTGTGGGTGGGGGAAACCAGAGCACCCGGAGGAAACACACGCAGACATGGGGAGAACATGCTAACTCCACACAGATAGGTGTGAAGGGCGACCTCGGGATTTGAATCCACAACATTCTTGCTGTGAGGCAAAAGTGCTAACCACCACGACACTGTGACGCCAAAAACAAAACCCTGTTTGAAAAACTGAAAAAAAAAAGAAAACATTTTAATTCATCATATGAGATTAATAGTGCTGTTGTGATCTGCCAATGTTACAATGGACATGGACATATAAAACTAAATACATCACATAGTATTGTTTTGTTTTGATTCCAATGGCTTTTGGGTAATAAAGGGCCAGATAGTGTACACAACTCACTGAAAAAAGAGGAAGATTCCTCTGTCATAGTCCAGGAGTATATATGTCTATATATATATATATATATTTAGGGCAGCAGCCTAGTGAAGCTTCAATGATGCGAAGCAATCTTGAAATGTGCCCTATCAACAGTACCGACCCTGAAATCAGTCACCGTGAGGCGGGGAGGACCAAACAGAAACACAAGATCATGACATTTCGTCTCTGTCACGTCTGTCTGTTTTTGTCGTCGTACGCACTGAACACAAGTGTGTTTGCCATGACAGTGTGACACATATGACAGCATCGAGTGTTTGAGTGGTGGGAGGCAGTGTTCCTTGTATGAGTCTTGTCGACACACTCCTGTTGTGCTGTCCGTACTTGTCCATACTTGTCAGAATAGGCCAGGATAGCACACAATATACCACTGTGGCAGAAGGAAATGCAGCCTCTCTCTGACTGTCACTGTGACATAAAGGATGTGCATTTGATATATTCCAGCTCATCCCCCAGCGTGATTCCAGTCAAGGCAGAACATGACACGGCATCCCATTGGCAATGAAAATCCACCCAGGTCGTTCAGACATCCACTGTCAACTTAACTTTGCTTCGAGTTAGTGGCAAAGGCTTGTGTTACTTCCAATGCATATTGAGGTACAAAGTACTGCACATTTAAATTAATTATGCTGTGACTTAATAGTCACAGCATGTAATAATTGTTTCCAGTTAAATCATGGTTACAATTAAAACTGTCTTTTTAGTGATAGAATTGTTTATTGGAACAAAATCGGACCTTTGATCTCGGCCAACTGGTCATTACATATTTACATTTACAAAAACCTACTTCAATTCTTATTTCTGAAATATTACATGAAAGACATCTTAGGTGCTTGAAATACATCGTAAAGGGAAATTGTGATCACTGCATACTATCTCAAATATTTTTTATCTTATCTTACTTTTACTTAAATTATGTGACTTCTGTGGTTACTGTTAGGCTCTGTTATTTTGCTTCCATTCCGCTTTATGTGTTACATTTCACTTTGCACTTAGAACTCCGTTATTTTTGTACTGTTTTCATTTTATGTTACTGTAATATATGGCCCAAGAATTTCCACCGGGATTACTATATTATCTTATCTCTTATCTTAAACTGCAAAAAGAAAGGTGCCTTATTTTTAAATTATCACCACTCAATACCTAATGGGCAAATGAAAGAAAAATAGATATGAACAGACACACAATAAATAGACGAAACATTGCCTCATTCACTCAACATGATTTTGACTCAAATTCCAGCTTGCCGACAAAATCCGTGTGATCACGGAGAAAAGCCCATTATCAGAGGCACATCGGGGCTCTCTCCAAAATATGTGGTGTCAGTCGTGACTGATAGTAGAAGAAACAGCCAATGAGAGCAAAAACACATAGATATTTACTGCTGGACCGCCGGCCTTGTTCTCAAATTTCAGAAAATAAATAAAGATGCACAGTCTAAGACTGTGGGTGATAAAACATAACTCGACATACATGACATACTCGTCTGGGATTCTGAGTGTCCTCTCCCATCCAAACACATAGCCTGTAGTCCATAAGGACCCTGTCATCTTTTGTTGCCTCCTGACTCAGAAGTCAATCCACAGCTCAGCTCCCAGACTAACTGGCAAATTTGTTTCCTCGGCAGAGAATCTGTCTGCAATGTTACGCCAAGTCTTGTCTCCACCATCGAAGTAGCAATGAAATATGTTCAAGTGCACCCGGCTCTTAAAGTTAATGGAAGGTGACGAACTGATTGGTTCAGTTCATGTTCAGCCCAAAACACGCCTATGATTAATAAGGAGCCTAAATACTACCCCTTTTGGCCTGGCACCTCACTGGGTGCTGAGATTACGCACTGTCTTAAGAGCAAAATGGACTTGGACACGCCCCAAAGTGTCAGGCGCTGGAGTGTGCCAGACCGTGTACCACTGATAGTCTAAATAGGGCCCTTAGAGTGTAAGATCATGTTTTGTATGCTACCGTCACACAGACTGGAATTGGTGCAATCAACAGCAGTTGCTTGTGTTTGCGGGGGCGGGCATTAGTTTTCACGAAGCTCGCAGGCTGTGGGAAAGTGCCATCTTAAAGGGGTTGGATATCCCTAATATTGGTACAGATTAATTACATTAATCACATGCATGTTTCAAGACTTTGAAGTTTGATTTGAAACATATCAAGGAAATGATAGCCAATTTCACATGCTGCCGAGGTGTTTCCTCTACATTTCATGTCATCATTCTGCCCATTTGAGGCATCTGTGGGCTGTTATCATTTGTTCTAGAAGCCTATATTATGCAATCTTACCTTTCCCAGAATATGATTGCCCTCATTGTCTCAGTCTGATTTAATTATATTCCGCCAATTACCCACAAACACACCCACAGTTTGGACTCTTCCTTTCCATGTGTAGCTCGGGCGTAAGTATTTTCATGTGTTTTGGGTGTTTGCTCTGTGTCTTGGATCCTGTGCTTATACCTTTTGACAGTTTATACAGTGTTACCATGGAAGTCGTACCTGCTTCAGTATCTCCAAGACAAATATCCCTTCATTTGTTGTAGCTGGCAAGCAAAGTGTTTTCTGATTCTGCTCTCTGCTTTGTTGATTTTTCTTGTTATGAGGAAAAGCTGGCTGTGACACGTCGCACCTTGGGGAAACCGAGGCAGACGTTCAGTTTTGACAAACTCAGTGTGTTTGTCTTTGCAGCTGACTGAGTCTCCTGCATGGGGCTGAACGACATAGTGAGACAGACATTATGATTGGGGCACTTTGGCAACAAGACGTGTTAGCTTGCCAGCTGTGTTTTCCTACTGTGTCGCTTTTGAGGCTTTAAATAATTTGCTGAATGTCTGACTTTTAATCTCATTGTGAATTTGAAATTAAACTGGTGAGGCAATGGTGGTTACTGGTTGAATTGCACAGTGTGACAAAGACGGAAAGTGACATGCTGGAAGAGAAATAAGGGAAAGATTGCATGTGTTTGTGATTTAGTTTTGGTAACTGTCCACTGTGCTGCGGCAAATTTTGGTAGCCCTGACAAAGATTTGTTGTCCGGCTTTAATACTTCTTCTCAGTGTGACACTGACACGTCTGCCTAAAAGAAGAAAGGTACGTTTCTTGGGGGAATAGTGATTTCTCCTTGTGCAGCACAGCTGGTGCACCGCAAACTCCAATTGTTTTTTGCTTTTCCCTCCACCACACATGCAACTTCTTTTCCCCCTTACATCAAACTCAATCAGCATCTGCATCCCATATGAGCGCAAAGGTAATCAAATGCTATCCAAGGCTCACACAGCACCTGTTTGGTTGAACAAACCAACCTGTGCTCTGCCATTCGATATTGCATTGCGACAGCAACTTCAAGTACATCCATCTGTTCTGGAGCAAAAGTGAAAGGAAGACATTTTGCCTGTCTGAAACCCTGTAAAATGTGGATATTTCTTGTTCAAAAAATAATAAAAATGTTAATTAAAAAAACTAAACACAAAATACGGTTTCAAAGGCTGTCACGACTCGTCCAGTTAACCCTTTTTTCTTAACATGAGAGAAATTTGAAGATGTTTTTTGGTATTTTTGTTTGTTTGTTTTGCTTTGTGTTTTCACAGTTAAAAGCTGTTTTCTCTTTGTCCTCTTTCTCAGTTTGAGAATTTAGTGCAAATGAGGTCCCACGAGGCAAAGCTGACAAAATTATAACCAATAATGATTAAGGAGAAGGCTTTTGCTGAGCTTGTATTTCCATTTCTTATATTATTCCCACAACAGCAGTGTTGAAATATGGAGGCTGTTTGACCAGCGAAGGGATTCTCTTCTCTCATCCTAAATTTGATATAATAACACACATTTCTGGCCATGAAAAGCTGCCTATATGGTGTAAATGAAGATCACCTTTAAAAATCCATTTTAATGGTTGTTAATAAAGCTTAAAAAGTGGAAGACGCGAAATTGGCTGTCAAAGAATAAAAAAAAATATTGGCAATTAATTGAGCAGTTGTGGAGTTAATCGGGATTCATTGCATATTTTTATAACAATTTATAATAGTTGATATAATCATTTTATTCACCCTAATGACATGTCTTTTTAGTAAAATGTGTTTGTAAATGCGTCTAAATAAAATATATTTGATCTCAATCTATCCCAATCAGAGTATTTATGATTCGGGATCAGGCAGTGCTGTCACCCTGCTGGCTGCGACCCTACAGTGTAAATGTTAATAAGTGTAAACTCATCCAAACAGGAAACTGTCAAACTTTGGCAGCCCTAATAAAACACTAAACACCCTGAATTTATTTGAGATATGGATTGTATAACAGGACTTGCCACAAAACTATTCCCTTTTAACAGATATTATCTTTTTGTTGCAAACCACAATCTGTTTTTCTTCCATTATTCCACACACATCAGTGGTAAGATAAAATCTATGGTCACACAAACAAGAAAAAAAGTGCTGCCACTGAAGTGGAAATCCAGCCCCTAATTCTCTTATAGATCTTCTCTCTCTCTCTCTCTGTTTTCTTCCCCTTGTTCTCTCCGAACCGTTTGGAATAGATGAGTGGTGTTTTTACTCAGAGGGCCCTCAGGATACTGAAGTAACAATCGCCTCTCTGGTTCAAAATAGGCAAGATATGTCTGCTTTCTTTTTGGTGGCGCTTAGAGCAGAGGGACCCATGTTTTCTAGGTGTGTGGTGAGTGGCGAAGGAGTGATTTTAGTGGGTTGTTTTCTGATTTCTGACGCATTGATGTAATTGGCACATGAAGGCCAATCTGCACGGTTTAAGTGTTTTAAATTGTTGGTTTCAACGATACACAGTAAAAAGATGGAAACGTCTCATGAGGTGCCACAAGACCATAAAGCAATGGGTGGACAACCAGAATGCCAAGTATGTGCTGCCATTTTTGGGTCCAGATCAATTTGATGGTTGGTCCAGAAGGAGTTCTCACAACACAAACCATTTGTTGGGTTTGTACCCTGATCTTGTTGCTGTTCTGTACTGCATCAGTGTGGGACACGTAGCCTAGTGAGACCAACTGGCAACAAGGAGTGATAAGTAGACAACAGGAACATTTTGATGTAAAGCCCCACAGATCAGGACAGAGATATGTTAGCGAGGAGGCACTCATAGGTTACACATCTCCTTGGATCTCTGCCCTCATTCATTGAAGGCCTTTGATTCCATCCTTTGATCCTTGACTTTTAGAGTGGACGGAGTCTCATAAATACAGAAGGAGAAAACAGCAGGTGTGAATGCATAACTTATGGCCTCAGCCTCACCTCCATCATCTTTACTTCCATCATTTTTTACTCCCCCTGCCAGGGCACACACTCCGTCTGCCCCTCTCCCTTTCTGTTTCTGTCTGCTACCTCATTCCTCTCATACCCCTCTTCCCTTTCCTCTCTGTCTTCCAGCTATGCCTCTGACGCAGTCCTGTTGCCATGTCATCATCATTTCTCACAGCAGAATTTGCTCGAGCTCTGCGCCGGGAGTGTGCCCTTGCGTGCGTCAGTGTAATGCTGTTGCTGCACGTGCTTCTTGTTCCAAACGTGTTAGTTGTGCGAACTGCCTGGGTGGCTCTGTTCAATTCATTTGCACACTTGTGTCACACTCACTCAGTGTACGTCTTTGTCAAGGTTGTCTGACATTGGCGCTCGGCTCTCAATCTGCGAGCACTGAGCCTGGCTGCTGAGTCAGTCTCTCATCTCTCAATAGCACGGAGAGAACCCGGAGCGTTTGTAATGCGTATACTTTCAAACGGTAGCTTCTCAAGCTACAAGCTTCTCGTGATTTATAATATAATATTTCAGAAGTGTCCAAGCTACACGCTTGATCAAGGGTGTCAAACATATGGCCCGCGGGCCAGATCTGGTCCGCCAAATGGTCCCAATCCGGCCTGGTGGATGAGTTTGAAAAGTGTGAAAATTACAGACGTGGTTCCAATAAAATGCACCGCTATTCCTGATTTGTCCACTGGGGATTGTGCTGTCCTTAAAAGAGAACCTGATGGAGTTATATTTGTGCCTGATTGCTGGGCGCGCTTGGCAGACTTTCCATAGCGCTCAGAATATGTCTATCCTGCGCGCCCCGTCCGACTCTGCCGGCACGCTTGCTTTGTGCAGCATTAAAAATGTGCCACAAAACCACAAAACACAGGTTGTTTTGTTTCCAATCAGGTTGCTAGTAGAATTATTGAATGTATTACGATAGCACTGCGAAAATGGTAACCAAATCAAGGAGAGTTATTCCATTCAAACTGGATTACAACACAATATCAGCTAGTATTTCCCTAATATAGAAATATACATATTATATATATAATATAACATAATTCAATAATAATGTAAAAGTGCAGGGAAGGTGATTTTAATTGGGCATCCTCTGCGTCCCAAGTGCACTCGCAAACCAGTAGGCCAAATTAACAACCTGTTTGGCTGTTTGGCCAGCGGCTTTCTTGTGCATGCACAGGTCGTTACATTAATGACGATGATAATAATAATAATAATAATAATAATAATGAAATGCTGGTGTTGAGATTAATTATACTTTGGGTCATGGAAAAGAAAGGAAGGTGGGGATAGCATCTTCGAAACTGCCTGTGCTTACTTTAATGTTCTGTCACGAATGTAGAACTCCAGAACACCGAACAAACTTTAACACATCACTTTACCGTGTCTCATATCACTCCGCCCAATCTCTTTTATCCCAATTACCACAGACAACAACACAGTATAAAAGGGTTCCCAATTTACACAACATAGACACATTAATTAAATCATACTACACTTCCATCCAATAACTAATTGTTAATCAAACTAACTAATAACTCAATCAAATTCATCCTTTACAAAATGAATCTCATCTTACAATAATGATTACACTTTATAGTATTATAACACTAAAATGTTATTTTCTTGATATAATTCAGATGAAGATGATAATCATAACAATAATAATAAAATACGAGCCAAATATGTGTTGTAATCCTGTCACATTTGCAGTGGTTTTACTGGTCCGCACCTCTTGACATCAAATTCGGCTGTATGTGGCCTTTGAACTGATATAAGTTTGACACCCCTGCTCTAGATCAGACCTGGGCAAAGTACGGCCCACGGGCCACATCTGGTCCTTTGCCTGTCCCTGACCGGCCCGCATAAGATTAATCAGAAATTAGAAAATAAAACTTAAATACCTCATGCGTGGATTAAAACGGCGATGCTTTTATTTTTTTGTGTTTGTACGTACGTATGGCACTTACGTCCGAAGCGTGATGTTGATGTTGATGTTGAGCGCTAAAAAGTTGAAAATTGATGCCGGTTGTGTTTAAAACGTCACAGACTCCTCTGTATTCACCGTAAAACTGTTTGCTTAGTTTGTAACAAACATGAGGCTCCGTTAAAAGACGACGAGTTGAGATAAAAGACGCAGAGAAACACAGAAATCTGTCTGGATGTAGTGGTGACAATCCACGGTGACTTATCAAAACAAACTCACGTTCTCGTTTGTAAACTGTAGTGTGTGTGTGTGTGTGTGTGTGTGTGTGTGTGTACCGGTTTGGATTGTTTTTCTTGATGTATGTTGTCAAAGATAAAACAGGAATCCAGGAGAGCATCATGATGTTGTCAGTTTTGGATTACCTGTGTAATATTTTCAAAGACTCCCACATAATTTAATGTTTGTATTAACATACTCTATGGAGTGATTTTTAATATAATATATGCTTAAGTAAAAGCACAGTTTATTTTCTGTAATCTAGTCTGGTGTTAAGTTCACAGTTATGGGGGGACAACATTTGTTAGGCCCACAGCAACATTCTGTGCCTCTCATGTGGCCCCCTGGGAAAAATAGTTGCCCACCCCTGGTCTAGGAGAAAGATCTGGAGATGGTCCCCAGGCGCTGATGTCTTCATAGTAGGATGGGTTTAATGCAGAGTAGTTTACCTGCGGTATGAATAAAGTACCCTTTCTGTCTCTCTACAGTTCCTCTGTACAGTGGTAGGGGTCCAGGGCGTTGCTGGATGCAGGGTATGTAAGGCTGCCAGTTACCATCAGGGAGGCCTGCTGTCAGGACCACATCCTGCGGTCAACAACACTTCATGAGAAGAATTATGTTCAGTGTCACTGCATCTTCATTGTTAATGAATACAAACATATTAGGTCTGCAATTAACGTTTGTCTCAAGCGTCCTGTTTTAAAGTCGTTCTAACATTGACTTTTACACAGACACACACACCTTTGTTGATATGTTTAAGAAGGTGTAGTGTCATGAGTGACTTTCATTACATGTTAACTTTGTAGAATTACTCATGTGAGGTCATTGTATGTGTGGACTCGTGTTCCAGTCTTCTGGTCCTCTTGTTTTTGCCCCAAAGCCTCCACGAGGACAGGAAGGGCTCAGGGCTCATGGTATGTCTGAGCTGTAGGTAGGCTGAATACTTAAAGGCACTCATCATTTATTATGAATGTTGTTATTTTATGCCTCTGTTTGTGTGTATACCTTTTTAATGTAATTTGAAAAGTATTTTTTGTTTTTGCATTTCATAGAATATTTTCTTTAAAACCCAGAACGTATCATGTCAGTGGGTTTGGTTTATCAGGTTAGAATATTGTACACAATTAAAGCAAGAATATTGATTTTTCTAAAATGTAAAGAAATTTGATGTCCACTGTTTTATTAAAGAGCGATTGTGAATATACAAGAGTATTTTTTATCCCATTACTTGAATAAGCGGTATACCCAATCACTACAATGATCAACAGCTGATGATGTGCCCCAGCTATGCATCAGAAGACGTTTCACTAAAAAAAAAAAAAATTGTGTTTTTGGTTTTATACTTTTATAAGATGCGTTTTGTAGATGAGATATCAATGTACTATAGATAATAATTATGCTTTGACAGTTTGATCCCTCAGCAAACTTGTGAATAATAGGTGAATTAATGCTTCACGACCAAAACTACTGATGGTCTCAGACAGTCTGGAGGAGCGTCTGTGTCTCTGTGGTTCTTTCTCTTTCTCTGCTCCTCCATGATTTCCATTTTATTGTTGCTGCTTTGTGACTGGAGGAGTGAAAGCTGAGTGAGAATGGAGGCGGAGCTCTGACAAGCTGGAGTTTTACTGATGGTCTTCTGAACACTGGCCTTTTAATACTTCTCTTCCTAATATTATGAATGAGTTGAAATCCAGGTTTAAAGCAGAATGAACACACAAGGCCATGTTCCATAGTTCAGTAAATGAAAACCAGATTCTGGCAATATCTTGTTAAATTTCATCATTGAGGGACAGCTATAATTAGTGGACTGTTGGGATTTGGCAGAGGTATGGACACAAGGGTTATTGTTGTTGTTGTCTCCTCTTCCTTGGCTAATGGCTTAATGTCTTTAAAAAATATTCAATCCCCCAGGAAAGGGGATTTTGTTCTTCCTTGTTTTGTTTTCTTATATCAAGTCAGAAAGTGTCTTTAACTTTTTAACTGTTTTCAAAAATGCCAAATATTTCAATTCAATCAATAAAATGATACCTAACAGAATAAAGACAATTTAATGGAAATTAAAATGTCATAATTTAAAAAAGGGTTGTTGTACCAATTCTTTTTATTTATATAATTATAATCAAATTATTTAAATAACCCCCTGCTATTTACCATCAAGTGTGTTCAATTACCAATTAATTTATCAACATTAAAGGGGTTGTCAAAGTTTAAACTTATTTCTACAGAGTTGAAAATTAGCTACAATCATTAAACACAAAATAGATCATTATTCCCGTATACTTTTGACAGCAATCACAGCCTAAAGCACACATACAGATATCTATCAGCACATCAGCATAATTTATTCTTTCTATTCTATTTCTATTCTTATTTCCCAGTCCAGCTCTGTCAGTTCGCATGGGGATGAACGGCCTTTTTCAATCCTGAAAACAGCACAGCACAAAGGCTCCCAAATGCAGAATTAGTCTCCGATGAATGGGTGTGTGACAATATTTAGCATATAAAAATTGTTTTTTGGGCCTGTTGTCGGCCCGTTCATATATTGTTGGCCTGGTGTGTTTGTCACAGGAGAAGAAATGGCTGATGACTCCCCTCGCCAACCCCGTGAACCAGCAAGAGCCAAACTAGTCCATGCATGTACAAGGACAACGGTGGAGCACACCATAGACCTGCTGAAAGGACACTGGAGGCACACTGCCACACGGCCAGACAACGTCTGCCTGTCTGCGGATATGTAAAGTAATGAAATGATTACAAATTGGCTTCGGTTCAATTTCGTTTGCTTCTTTGCCGAAGTGTGCGGCATCCTCCACAACACTGCCGTTAAAATGGCCTTTCCACTGAACGATGCCCCACCATGATGAGCCCCTGCCTGATGGAGAGCGTCTCCCTCAGCCCAAAGCTGTGGCACGGAGGAGAGAGGGTAGAAATGTGTGTATGTGTGATCATACGTACGTGAGAGGTTATACGGGTCTATGCAGTGGGGTGCCGTCAGGTCCATCAAGTCCTTCTCTGCTGGCCTAAACACCATCAGAACCACTGACCTACATTTACAACCTAAATTCTGACATTTGTTCCATTAAATTGTATTCATTTATTCCATCAGTCTGTTCTCTTCATTTCGTAGCGTTTCTCTTCCTGCTCTTCTTCCAGTCTGTGTATGTGGATGTTTGATTTTTGGTCCAATCAGATTTCAGCCTCACTGTGTTTCCATGTCAGTCTAATCTGCCTTCTGAATCAGTAGTCCTGGTCCATGGAACTTCAACTAGATTATCAATGGGACTGTTCCTTTAACCAATCAGGTTTCTAATTCTCCTCCCTGGTCCATCTATCTGGTCCACAGTAACATCAGCATGTTTCCGTCCTCTGATTGGTCGGTCAGAGAAAAACTGTTACAGCCAAGTTCGACTAGCAAAACACGTCTGTAGAGATCTGAACACGTTAAAACATTTGAGGTAGAATTTTTTACGCCCACAATTTCTGACGGAGGAGAAATGGACTTGGACTGGA
>OMNV01024233.1:1896-12599 GCA_900303265.1 Brotula barbata
ACGGACAGACAGGAAAGAGAGAGACAAGGAACGGACAGAGAGGCGAGAGAGAGACAAGGAACGGACAGAGAGGCGAGAGAGAGACGAGGAACGGACAGAGAGGAGAGAGAGAGAGAGGGAGGAAGGGAGGGAGAGAGAGAAAGAGAGAGACAAGGAACGGACAGAGAGACAAGGAACGGACAGAGAGACAAGGAACGGACAGAGAGACAAGGAACGGACAGAGAGGACAGAGAGACAAGGACCGGACAGAGAGGAGAGAGAGAGACAAGGAACAGACAGAGAGGACAGAGACAAGGAACGGACAGAGAGGAGAGAGAGAGAGAGAGGACAAGGAACGGACAGAGAGAACAGAGAGACAAGGAACGGACAGAGAGACAAGGAACAGACAGAGAGACAAGTAACGGACAGAGAGACAAGGAACGGACAGAGAGACAAGGAACGGACAGAGAGACAAGGAACGGACAGAGAGACAAGAAATGGACAGAGGAAAGAGAGAGACAAGGAACGGACAGAGAGGAGAGACAGAGAGAGAGAGACAAGGAACGGACAGAGAGACAAGGAACAGACAGAGAGGAGCGAGAGAGAGACAAGGAACGGACAGAGAGGAGAGAGAGAGAGACAAGGAACGGACAGAGAGGAGAGAGAGAGAAGGAACGGATAGAGAAGAGAGAGAGAGACAAGGAACGGACAGAGGGAATAGGAACGGACAGAGGAAAGAGACAGACAAGGAACGGACAGAGAAAAGGGAGGAGAAAAACATGGGTGATGTGGGTGCGTCTCCATCATCTCACTGCCAAACCACTGTGTGTGTTTGTGTGTGTGTGTGTGTGTGTGTGTGTGTGGTTGTTATCAGCATTGACTGAAGCTTTGAGGATCACTCTGTCGGCCTAGCACAGACACACACACACACGTCAGGCGTCTAAGTTGAAGCTCTGAGAACGAGAGAGGACAGGAAGGAATGAAAGAGAGGAAGAAAAATGTGTCGTGAAAACAGACAGAGACAGATGAAGGAGAGGAAGAGAGGACACTGAAGGAGCAGAGGAGACATGAAAGGTGAGGGAGAGAGAGCAGAGTTAAAGGGACCTTTTACTTTGGACTCATTTGTCCAAAGTAAAAGGTGACAAATAAGAAAATAAGAGACAGGCCTCCCTAATAAAGACAAGACCAGAGGGAAGAAGAGAGAAGGACAGAGGACAGAATGAGAGAAGGAGAGAGGGAGGAAAAGAAGGATGGAGGACTGAGAGAGGAGAGTGGGAGGAAAGTAAGGCTCGAGGAAGGAGATAGGAGAGAGAGAAGAAAGAAAGGAAGGAGGACAGAGGGAGAAGAAGGGAGAGAGGGAGGAAAGGAAGGATGGAGGATGGAGAGAGAAGAGGGGAGAGAGGGAGGAAAGGAAGGATGGAGGATGGAGAGAGAAGAGGGGAGAGAGGGAGGAAAGGAAGGATGGAGGATGGAGAGAGAAGAGGGGAGAGAGGGAGGAAAGGAAGGATGGAGGCTGGAGAGAGAAGGGGGGAGAGAGGGAGGAAAGGAAGGATGGAGGATGGAGAGAGAAGAGGGGAGAGAGGGAGGAAAGGAAGGATGGAGGATGGAGAGAGAGTCCAATCCCTTCAACTCCTAACTACAGCAGCAGATTAAGGTTGGTGAAGGTTAAAAACTCAAAATAATCATTCAAAGTCATTCACACGCGCTCGCTGTCACAAATCTGTCAAAACCACGTGCTACTGCTGAGTCTGCATAATCTCAGATACAAGTTGGCGCAAGATGCATATTCCCAGACCGGTTTCTTAATGTACAGTTATGACACGACACAGTCACATGACTCCTCCTGCCTTACTTTGGAGCGAACGTACCGAAACCACCGAAACCGGGGACGTTTCATGCTGCGGCACTGCGCAGTCCGGTCTTTAGTAACCCTGAGGAGGATCACGAGTACAGGATCAGAGCAGACTATCTGAAAGATGAGCTGCTAACAAAGACTGGACACATTCCGGGATTATGACAGATTAATATGGGAGATTTTAGGTCATTCTGACAGCATCAAATCTGACAAGTTCACCGCTGTTATCCCTTTAAAAATGAATTTGTATTCATGACCCGCTCCTTGACGTACCACGGGAGCCTGGAGACGCCACTGGGAGCCTTACGTTGAAACGCCTAAACCTACACCGATGAAGGAGACACACAACGGTACTCGCCCTTCACGAGGCGCTAGAGCCGACGGCACCGTTCGTGAAGGAGTTCCCACCGATCTGTAACCTGTAACGACGTAACGGAGCAGGACAGGTAACCATGACGACAGGATCACAGCGCCGTGATCTTGGAGAGCCGGCGTACGGTGGCCTGTATTAGGGCCCGTTTGACAATGAGGGGGAGTCATTTCAGAGCGGAGCTTTAATCCAGCTTTGACGGCCCCCAGGAGGTTTTGAACCGGAGCTGAAAAGAAAGAGGACACGGCAACACGGATATCCAGCTATTATTAATGAGCACAATTAAAACACTTTTACACAGATGACGGCAAGGGAGCCCACTTCTCTGAATAGAGGGACCAAAATATTTCATCTTTTGACGTTACCGCGCCGCTCTTATTACTTTAGTCGTCAAGCGATAATTAAGGTTCGAGTTCAGCTGTCAGCCTTTAATTTTAGGATTCGTTCTTTAACAACTGGTTCGTGCGATTGAGGGTGTCGACTTGGTAGAAGTGGATCGAGCTCGGTGAAGGATCTTAACAAGGACGTCTGAAAGTCTGCAACCCAGAAATGTCACCGCTGTGCGGCTGTGACGGCAGAGTCCGAAGACACGGGAGGGAAGGAAGTACATTTAAAGATGAAGAGGGCTCAGCGCCACATCCCAGAGGATCCAGTCCAGGCGCTCTGAATGAAAGCTCCGTCCCGGAGGAGTTCACTTTGAGCTGAGTCAGCATGTTCAAATGCATGCTCTCTTTTCAGCTCCAGCTAAAGAGGACGCGGAGGACATAAAAACAGAAAAGTTTAAGAGGAAAACACTTTGAACGGTTTTGGATGAACCCGGGTCGGGTGTGTACGTGTGCTCCGGTCTTTCCCACTAAGATGTAGCTGTGGTGCTGGACTGTGGACTCTGAGCGTATTAAGTGTGTGTTCCACCTCGTCTCTGTGGTTGACTGACATGTGACAGGTACCAAAAACTGTTAGAGAGTCGACAGCACAGAGGTTCCATCCTCATAATGACTCTTTGTTAAATAGTGTCACAGATGCACCTCCGGCAATGAATGGCCTATTATCCCAATACTGTAGACACACACACACACACACACATTCACACACACACACACACACACACGCAGCTAAGTTATCAGAATGAATTATTTTAAGACTCTCTCTGCTAGATGAGCGTATGAAGCCATGCTGACAGACGTGCAGACAGACAGATGATGGATGGTCCACACACACTCATTTGGACAGACGCATCACACAGCTGCACACCACTTCCAAACATGCAGACACAGCACAGCGATAATAATAGGAATCAACAGGCCATTCCAGACATGCCTTTTGGATAAACAGACAGACAAAAATAAAGAGGGGGGCACGGGGGAGAGAGAGAGAGAAAGAGGGTGAAGGATTCCGAGTGTGTCTGAAGCGCCAAAACACACAGACGGATGAAAAGGAAGGATGATGGTGGGAGAGAGTGACTAATGGTGACGAAGATGAGGAGGCTAATGAACAGAGGGAGACCATGAAGGGAGAGAGAGATGGAATGAGAGGATAAAGGGAGAAAAAGGGAGGAAGGATAGAACGTGAAAGAAGAAAACAGACGAAGATGAAGATGATGTGAGAATGACCACTAAAAGACACTAAAAGGATTTCGGTTGAACTAATGGACTGGACGAGACCACGAGAAAGGAGAGAGATGAAGAGAAGAGAGAAGAAAAAGGAGCATTCATACAGGATGGTATATTAAAAATCCATGGTGGTCTGCTTTTGAGTAGATCATTTGCATATGTGTGTGTGTGTGTGTGTGTGTGTGTGTGTGTGTGTCTCTTACCAGGTTGGATCCTCCGGTCCAGTAGAGGAAGAATCCCTCCGGGTCGACTTTCAGGGTCACGAGCGTCGGCGGCCCACTGTTGGGTTCCTAAACACCAACAGAATCAGAACAGATAGAATGAACGATGGATGCAGACATCATCATCATCATCACCATCATCATCATCATCATCATCATCACGTAATTCCACACAGAAACATTTAGCGGCAGTTATGTGGCAAAAATAGAAACCAAAGCATTTTAAAAATGGCTTTGCAGAAGATTTATCTGGAGATAAACACAGAACGTTTGGAGAGAAACACTGAACACAAAACAACAAAAACTCTGCGAGGCTACAATCCTTTCAGAGGTCTCATGGAAGAGCGGACGGACAGTGTGATGGTCAGCGTGTCAGCCCCTGATGTCTGATGGCACCTCAACATTACGGGATTACACACAGACGGACAACCAGACCAACAGACAGACAGACGGGACTAAACGTGTGTTTGTGTACAAAAAGTGATCTGGCGGTGGAGACCAGTGAAAACACACCACACACACATTCATTCATGTGCAGCATCATTATGGGATAAGAGCCAAGACACACACACACACACACACAGACCTAATGGCTCTGTACACACACACACACACACACTAAATGATTCTTATCGCTGACAGAAATATTATGACAGAACAATGCTGCCATGGTAACACACACGTGCTCCATGACAGCATCACGCAGCCAAACCAGCATTCAGGACCCATGTCAAGGCAGATTGAACCATGAGTGTCCCACAGTAAATGATGCAATCATCTACACGAGCAAATCAGACAATATGACCTTATGACTACAGTCCACATACCTGATGGGGGCCTTACCGGAACTGCAGAGGAGCACTTAATACCTACTTCATCACTCAGATAAGGAAAGAAAACAATTTCCACTTTTTGGAGAGACGTGTTGAGCGTTAGTCAGAGTTATAAGCTAATTAAAGAGTAGCTCGGGGTGCTGTGTAAGTAGGACGCTGAAGGTTGACTGCTTTCACGGTACAAAGGCAGGACGGGTTGATGTGATGTCACATATAATCACTGTGGAGAGACGTTGGAAAAATCTCACCAAAGAATAAGTGGATCTTTACCATATATACGGTATATATATGATAAGATGATTTTATTCAGAACTTTTGCATCAGTCTCAGTCTCGCAACGAGTACATTTACGCGCAAATAACAACAGGAATCAAACCGTAATCTGACTGAAATCCACATTAGGCAACGTCTGCTCCTAGATTAGGCAACTGAAATTTGAAGAAATTCTGCGCGAGCGTTTCCTCACCTGGCGTACTTTATTTTGCAAGCCGAATAAGCGATGAGCAACAAGTCGTGTACATTGAAGTATGAAACGGCAGCAGAATATTCCAGGCACCAACACGCCTTATTTAGAATGTTTGCTTCAGCCGCGGGACAGACAGAAACCAGCAGCGTGCAACGTAAACATACCTTGAGTTTAGGCTCCAAGGTGGGCTGAGGGGTACAGGGGTTTGGATTGGGAGCAGGAGGACAGAGGGGACAGGGACGATTGGGAGAAAGGAGCAAGGAGGTGGGATTAGAGGAGAGAACCAAGGTTAAAGAACGGCTAAAGGAGCTCTGGGTGGTCAGGTTTGGTACTCTGGAGAAGAAATCCGAAGCTTTGGAGGAGAACATAAAGACAGATCAATAAATGTAACCACAGTACGGAGCCCTGACGGAGAAATGAGATTACTGTACCTATCCCAGATCTCTGAACTGAAGAAGGAGAAACACTGTCAAGTATTCAACCCCCCTTGGACAACCGTGACCCGGATATCTGACATGAGATTATGTAATTATTAAACTAACGTTATTAAATGAGACCTTGCGTGTCAAAGGGGTCAGAGGTCACTGATATGCAGAACATGCTGCAGTACGTGACTTCTGACTCACAGTTCCTCAACGGGTCCGTTGGACAGCCATTGTTCATTGTTCTCTGTTCGCTGTGTGGGTACTCTTTAGTGACCGTGTCAGATGTTCTCTTCATCTGGTGATGACAGTGGGCCGCCATCCTACAGTCACCTGAAGGCACCACCGTCCTGGGGACAATGGGAAATGGACTGCATTTTGCCTCGCATTCACACACACATTCACACACCGACTCCAAGGTAACCGTGGGGTTTGGGGTTAAGGTCTTGCTCAGGGATCTTCCACAAGAAGGAGCAAGGGATTGAACCAGCAACCCTTCGATCACGAGGCTTCCTGAGCCACACAGAAAAGTATATACAGTATATATAAAATGAATACGCACATCTATACACATCTATATATACACATCCATATACTGTATATATACTGTAGATCGCTCCATCTTTCCCAACGTGCCGTGTTTTGTTGACGATGTCTATCGGTGCTGCATGAAACGCCACAAACTGTTTGTTGTAGTTGGTAAACAGTCTAAAATGTGGTCTACATTAAGTGCACTATTCTGAAAATGTAGCTTTTATCCATGTGATGCACTTGGCTAAAAGAAACCAGACAAACCTGAAATTCCTCCGAACGTGCCGGGTTTCGCTCTACCATGTGGTCAGTCACCAGACTTTATTTTAAAAATGGTGACGGCAGCTTGTAAAAAGGGAAACAGCGTGACTACGACCACATTATGCCACATTCAGACAGCTGTTATTCATAGCCATCGAGGCCACCAGCGCTCCGCTCCATAAAATCAGTTTTTATAATGTCGGATGATGACATTGTGGAGGAGACCGCTATGTCCACTCAAACGTGTCTTCCATCTGGAGTTGACACACAATAATACAACCTACACAAACAGTAATGGGGGAGGGGCTAAGAGAGAAGCCATCAATGCTGTGCTCAACTGATCAGATCAGATTCAACTTTACCGTCCAAGGAAGTGTCTTTTTCCTTATCTGGTCTAAACAGTCACATGTCTCTGAAACGGAAAGTGCAGCGTTGGTGTTTGTATGTGGTTAACATCAAATTATCTATAAACATAAAAATACACTAATCCTACAGTCATAATGGTTTTTTAACCATCCGGCCCAGGGGAAACACTGAGCTAAAGGGATGAAGACTTTGTAACTGAGTCACTATTGGAAAGTTTCGCCATTCCTTTTCGTCCATTCCACTTAACAATCAGACCGAAATGCCAACACCAAAGCCAGCTCTACATCCTGTCAAGGAAGTAGAGCACTTCAAAGACGTTGAGCCCACCGACAGGGACATAATCAGAGTGCACAACGAACGAGAGGAAGTCAGCGTCCCTCAGAATGCCCTCTACACCCAATGCCTCCACCTACACTGGGTGCTAGTTGGAGAAGTCTACTTGGGGAAGGCACACAAGTCCACTGTCAACAGTTTCAAAACAACTCTACTCAAACATGGTCTCCTCTCACTTCTACAACCCTGCACAAGCTTTTCACATATCAAAGAAAAGATTCATCATGGTGAGGCACGAGACAGGATCTCAGAGTCCAGTAAGGCTGCAGAGTAGATGTTGGGACAAACCGCATACTGTCACAGCCAACACGACAACAGGCGTGACCTTCATGGGAAAAATATTCCAGAAGGACCCTGTGAGGCAGCACCCATCACTGAGAGAGGATGAAGGCTGCTGGTATCCATCCTCCATCCTCAGAAACCAGGTCAGATCAGGTTGATCAGGTTTGACTCCAGTGCCCGACACTCAGATGTTTCTCTCTGTGCTCCTCACAAGTCCCAACCCCAACTACTCGCGTCTTAGGAGTTCTGATGCGGTTCCAAAAGGTTCCAGCAGTTATACAGCAGGTGTTTCCCTGTTTCCTGGTGTGAGAGGACCACAGAAACTACTTGAGATTCCTGTGACATGAGGACAATGATGGGAAAGAAGAAAGGACAGACAACAGGATGAAGGTGCGCGTCTCTTGCCAAAGCTATCTACAGGCTTAGAAGAGCTATCGGGGGATAGGGGGACCAACACATTAAATTTACAGAGCATCAGTTCTAGATCCACAATGGCCTTTGTCCAGTTCTGCAAGCTTTCTCACCTGACTCACCTACGAAAGACAGAGACCTGGAGAAGCTGCACCTATTCATCCCCGCCTGGGCCTCCTGAGGGAGTCAAGAAACGACACGTTCACCTAGTCTGTATATACTGACCCCAAGACTCGCTCTGGAGTCCTCTTCAAGGTGAACAGTGTTTTTGACCCCTTGGGTTTCCTGGCCCCAGTCACAATCCAAGGAAGACCCCTTTTCAGGAAACCTGCAGCTGTGCTGTCCATGCTGGATGTGCCGCCACCTTAAGATGTACTCAGTAAGTGGGAGCCCTGGCGAAACCCGCTCCAGGACCTGAGACACCTTCCCCTACCAAGACCATATGAAGAAGCCTCCCTAGCCGAGGCCGCGCCAACGCATGTCTGACGCGTCCACCAAGGACATCAGTGTTGTGGCGTCCTTCAAGGCCATGCAAAATAAAAAGTTGGATTTGTCGTGGCGATGTCAAAACTTGCACCTCAGTCTGAACCAAACATTCCAGGACTAAAGCTCTTAGACAGTCCAGAACTGATCCATAATGAACAGGACTTGAGGCTAGAGTCCACCAAGTTTCACACTGACAGCAAAGCAGTCCTTGGCTACATCTACAACAAATCCAGCCCTTTTATATCTACGTCCATAACAGCTCAGCATATTGGCCAAACCACAAAACCCAAACCAGAGGATAATCCAGCTGACCACGCATCAAGGTTCGAGCCCGGCGCAAACAACACAAACAAACAACCCACCTCCTGGTCCAAACCTTCCAACAAACCAGTGCGGTCATTTGACAGTTCCTCGTTCACAGAGGAAGCTGGCTAATCCACACCGTGAAGACCCCAAAGGCAATACGGTCAGTAAATCATTTCATAGTAGTACATGTGTTAACGTGGAGAAACTTATTAAGAAGAAAAAGAGTTTAAATTTCGTATTACGTTGGTTTTTTTACACTAGTAAAAACACATTTTGCTAGAAAGATTTTAGCGAGTTGGACAGCGGTGAGGACAACATAACCATACTGATCCTCACAGCTATCAGCAGGGGCCCCCCCAGGGATACTGGTCCCAGAGGAAACATATTGGGCCCCACAAACACACACACCAATCAAACTGCTGTTTTTTTGTTGTTTTTTTTTTAATCTAAATAAACAGCAGTGAATATTAACCCAAAGTACCTGCACACTAGATTTGCTCTTTTGTTGTGTTTATCAAGTTTATTTATGGATTTTTATTCATTTGACCTCGCTGGTGTATTTGTTTGTACAGTTTGCCCCTCATGGGAGGAATGAAGTCTGTAGATGTCATTAAAGGGCCATAATTCAGGCTGACTTGGATATTGGCTGTAAGTTTAATACAGACTGAGACACTCTATGCTTCAATCCATTATGTGGAAAGTAACTAGTATAGCAATAGTAAAATAGTGAATATAAAATTAGTAAAAAAGCTAAATTCCCACAGACCCCCTGCAGTGACATCATGTGATTCAACACAATGTGGTTGACCTTCTTGAGAGGGTTCACTGGGATGGTTCACTATTTGCCAAAAACAAGTAAAGATAAAGAATAAAGAGGTCCTTAGTTTTATTAGTATATTTTGAATTTTAAAAAATCTTTTACAGATGATGGGTTCATAATTTAATATTGTGTTTTTTGGCCCCCTGTCAGTCATGGGCCCATAGAATCTTCCCTAATCAGCCCCCCTCCCCCATACGGCGCCCCTGGCTATCAGACAGACCCATCGATCAATACTTATCAATCTGACTTCCACAAGGTTATATTCATTAAAAGACTGAATAAATGTGTCTATTGGAGTCTTCAATCGATGGGCCTCACTCATCAATATTTAGGGATTTTCTTCTTCCACTGCTCCACATCAGATGAAATGTGGGAACGACAGCCAATCTGTCCGTACGGCGGTCATCGTATCGATGAATCCCACCAACGCCAGGTGAAACACGGAATATATAGAAAAATAATAACTGATGGACTCCTGCACGGGTGAAAGGATGAACGTCACCAACGGAGCGCAGGAAGAACGTACGAGGCGTCGTCTGACAGAGCAGAACCACGGGAAGAGAGGAATTTATTTATCTAAACTATCCCAGAAATGTAGGGCTAACAAATCCTGGACGCTAATCTGAAGTTACAATCTGTGGATTTTTAGACTCCACATCTTAGAATACACAACTCTGATCCACAGTTCAGGGATGAGTTTACTCATGGCCTCTCTGTCTCAACGGCAAAAAATATCACATAACGAAAGGAGAGGAAAATACGTGGAAATGTGTGTGTGTGTTCTCACCTGAAGTCAGACCCCTCCGATCTGCTCCCTCTTCAAATGAACACGTGAACATAAAAACCAGGATCTCCTCTTCCAGCTTTATAAGCCTAATTTCTCATTTCTCATTCATTTTTTTCCCATGAGACATCAGTCAGTGATCTGTCAGACACTCACTACACACACGGGTTGTACCGTGTCAATACAGTTATTGCTGTAGACGGAAAATTCCATTGGGACCACACACACAGACACACACACACACACACACACACACACACACACACACACACACACACACCCTTCCCCTCCCCATGATGGCAGACTTTTCCTGACTGGGTTGGACAGGCTGCTTTGGGAGAAGCATAATGTGGCTTTTAAAAACACA
>OMNV01024248.1:0-19171 GCA_900303265.1 Brotula barbata
CCCACCCTCCCTCCCAGGAGGCCTCTCTGTCCCATATCTCTTTGTCTAGTTTGTTCATTTTTCTCTGATGAATAATGGTTATTTATAGCCAAGTCAGCTTTTCATGAACCATTTCTGGCATAAAGGAGGTTGTTGGGTTGAGTCAGTCTGAAGGACAGCCTCATTTTTCTTCCGTCCAGCTATTATTTCATCGGACAAAGGTCCATCAAGCTGGTATGCCAGCTATGTGCCGGTAAGGCACGCTGCCCGACTGCTCCATTTTCTATGGAGATTATTGGGGAATACCTCTGGGAATGGCAATGGTATTCCTGGCATCCAGAGCAACTGTTGGCAGCGGCTCTGTATGCCATACCAGTTTGGTTCTCAGGAACTGTTCCTCGTTTCCCTGGCAGGCGCGACTGTACACCGATAAAATTGTGTGGTAGAACACTAAAAGTAGCCTCTCGATGAGCTCACGGCTGTTGAAAAACCACAATTACCCAATTTCACTGTCAATCTGTGCTCCAACTTTTTAGCCTTTCATCAGTGATTCAGTGATTTTAATCCCTGGCCACGAGTAGCCGTGGTTACATGTTTGGCGTTTAAGAGCTGACACTGACCCTTATCTTCTGTTGACATCTGATGATATCTCATTTAATTTCCAGCTGCCTCACTGGTTTTGCAGCTCATTGCGTAACCTGTTTTTTTCTGTGCCAAACACTTGTTCGTCTGTACTCTAGCTTTGTGCGAGAACGTCTCATTTGATGTGCAATGATTGATGGTTACAGTGTTGCCTTCTGAAGGCGAGTGTGCTCTCGTAGCTCTTCTCCATGCGTCTGTCTGTCTGTCAGCATGTGTTGATGCTGGAGTTTTTCCCAGGCTGAAGGAAGGCCCAGATTCCTCCCCCTGTTCTGGACTTCTTTGGCGGGAATGGCTGTGGCCTGGCTAGGGACAACAGCTGCCCTCCCCCCCCAGGAACAGGTGGTCTGGAGGAAAGTTTTAACAAGGCTTCAGACAGGCTTATCGATGCAGGGACAATCCGTGAGTAATAGCTTTAGGGACACATGGATGGATTGACAGACTCTCACACACACGAAGCCTAAAATGTGTAGTCTGGTCCAAATGAGACGACCAAACCCCCAACCGCTCTCGCTAGTCTTCATTATAACAAAGCTTAATACCTCCTATAATTGAAATGGGATTTCTGGCAGCATCAGTGCTGTCCTTGCCTTTCCGTTACATTTACCGTGAAACACATACAACAGCACCTACTGAACAAAGCAACTCTCCATTATTTTTCCATTACATTTCTATAAAAGCCTTTTTGTGTTTAAGCTGCATAAGCAATGTCCTTTCTCCCTTTCTGCTGAGTCGCTACCTCCGTGTTTCCGGTGGGATCATTGTATGAAATGAGAGGTGCTTATCCGGCCTCCAGGGCCTGGACGAGCAGGTTTAATTCCATCATCTCGAGACACGTTCATCTCAAGCGCTCGTTATGCCGTGGCGGTCCTGCCCATGAATCTATCACGGCCAAAGGTCACGGTCCCGTCTCAATCGATAGTGCAATGCCATGATATCGCTCAACTCCCTGTGGTCAGTGGCTGCAAGGATGTGATGTGAAATTTTACCCAGTTTTATGCACCGTCCATCCCGATATGTGCATCTGCCCGCTTGGAGGTATTGATTATCAATTGTCAGAGCGTGTGATGGTTTGGAAGGGAGGTGATGGAGCAAGTGTAAGGGTGAAGGGTTTTGGGGTTAAAGGGGAAGCTGGCTGCTCTCTGCTCTAACCAGAGGTTAGGGGGTTGGTAAAGGGGAGCCTAAAACTCTCATCATCCATCTGGGTGTCCCGGCCCAGATTGCCTGAGACAGCTCCAGACGACGGCCATTGTTTCCAGACAGGCCCTGCCTCTTCATTAATGAACTCCACCATTGATTTGTAGTCGTGGTCACGCTGCTCTGTTTGAGGCCGTGGTGGGGTGGGTGGGGCCAACCCTCTCAATTGTGTTGTCCTGCTGTCACTTTCACTCAGCGGCCAGGAAACGGTTTCAAATGAGCTCCTCTGAGGGTTTTATCGTAGGAATTTGAGTCAGATGCATTTGTTAACTTTAAGATTCTTGAAACAAATTCTGCATAAATGGTCACACAGACCGCATCTACGACACACAGCATTCTCTCCGTTTAAATCTTAAGTGTGGTCTCATTCTAGAGTTTCCAGGATTGATTTTTCTATATATGGACATAGAGATGAAAAGACGTAAAAAGTTTCTCGACATGAGTTTTCTTCAGTTAACGTTGCTGATTCTTGTGATGAAGAATATATTTAAAATTCTGCAAAATATTGTATTATCGTATGGAATTGCAATGGTTGACCCTGAATATTGAAAACGCTTGTTATACTTTATATATGTGCTTTTTAAGCTCGGATCTCAGCAGCTAGAGATCGTATCGGGAGGTCTCTGGCCATTTCCACTCCTATTAACGATGCCGGGTGATTTCCAGGAAAAAGCAGGTCATTTTCCGCCCCTCTTTTCCAGGTGTTGCCACACTTTGTAGAACTGTGGTGTGAGTGTTTGGCACTTTCCCTACATTACAGTACGACTGCTTTTACACGTCCCTGAAAGGGAGCCAAAGAGAAACTTGAAGGTGAAGTCAGATGACTTTCCCCCCTCAAAGCACAGCACATTTGCTGCTTATTTGCCGGCCCCTCCTTCAAAGTCTGCCTCCTGCTATTTTATTAACTTCATTAAATACTCCCTTTAAACTTGGGCAAACCACTTTAACAGGTTTTAAACATTGCACCATCGGGTCTCCACTGGGATTTTCAACTCTAGTATTTCACTCGCTGTCAATTGTGTTTGTTTGAAGTTTGTTTTTACCGCTTGAAAGTGTTTTTTAGATGATGGTTATAGAATCTCGGCGAGAAAATGCCACTGTGGAACCAAAAACGCTGGCAAACGAGGCAATAAACTCTAACTATACGCGCTGAAAGTGGATGAGGAGGTCTTGGAAATGGCGAATAGCAGGTTGGCGGTGAGATGTTTAGTTAGGGGATCCTTCAGACGAGACACAATAAAATCTATTCCAACTTAAATGTGTGGTACGGCCTCCACTAAACACAGCGTTGGTTTTAGCCGTCGAGGTGGCACAGCCGTCTGCGAAAACAGACCGGAAACAAAAGCTCAGCCCCGGTTTCTCACCTAGTAAAAATGTAAAAAGCGCTGAATAACATCTCGCCTGTCAACATGAAAGTTTGTTTTCTCTGCCACTTTAAATACCGCAGTTAATGTTGTCATCTCAGTGTGAGAACTGGCAGCTGGTGGTGAAGTTTGACCGAGGGTCTCAGCGGGAAAATAACAGAAGGCTTGTGGGTAGATGTTTGAGTAAGTCACAGACAGGAAGACTGGCAAACATCTGATTTCTACCGAAAATAGCAAATGCAAAGTTGAGTTGAGTATCAGAAATTAGTAGCAATAAAACTGTGACAGGATGAGTCAAATTGTCATGACGATGAAAGTTTGGTACCTAAATATATAAAAAAACGTTGCATCTTATTTAGCAGTGACAGCTTTTGTTGCTAACTCTGATCTTATAACATAAATAACCAAAGTACCGGGCTGATACACTTCGATCACCATCTACACGAGTTTGAACTCTGACGCGATGCCGCAGCTAAGCTAAGCCCGATCTCGTTGGCTATCCCGCGGACGCACACACTGAGCGATCGCATTGAACTCGCCGACTGGAGTTTTCCACGGTGCCCCCGGGCAGTCCGATTTCACACATCTCAGCAGTGTGAGAGAACAGAGAAACTGTGGTACCGTCGCCTGCTAGCGGTTGGCGCGATGGAACCCATCTCTGTCCAAATATTGACTTTACTCACTTAGCGCGGAGAAAAGTTGTGAATGAAGCAGTTGAAAGGCCGTTTCCAGTCAGATCGGTGGATTTGTCGTCTCGCACCCACAACCTTACAATCCAAGTGTAAATAAGAGATTTCTACACACAGCACTTTGCTACAGTCGAAATAGCAACAATCAGCTCCACTCCAGCCTCCACAGGTTTCCTGGATCTTCGTAGACCCTCGGGGTTGAACTGAACGTACCCACTGTATATTTGTCATATGTTTTAAATGAGTCACAGATTTTCCTCTAGTCTTCCAGGCTCCCTTCCCTGGATATTAAGGCAGAAAGAGGGTGTTCTTCCTGTGTTTACACTGGCTGTGCCACATGTGGAGCAGTGTATAGCGGAGCTCTGTCTGACTGTGAACTGGCCTGCAGTGTACATCCAGGTCCAAGCCGCCGCTTAAACCTCACACCTGCAGAAAGGCCGACTTGTGTTGGCTTTTTCCTGTAGCGCAGCGAGAAAGCCCTCCCTACCAAGGAGGTGCTGTTTGAATGATTTTCACCCTGGGGTTGTCCACAGAGTGCTTTCGGGTGACCTAACATTAACTTTGGCGTTTGATGTTTGACCAGCCAGATATTTGCTATGATTATACTTTTTCTTCTCATTATCACTCCTATATACTGTATTCAGTCCCATCAGCCATCTTGCTTGTGAAATGTTCCTTAAAAAGTTTGGACAACTTCCTCAAAGTACAAATGTGTCTTCCCATCAGCTATTCAGCCTGTGTACGACGACATCTGTAGCATTAATCAAATGCATGCCTCCAGGTACATTATGACATTTCATCACTGCCACCCTCTGAATATGACATCAACATTACTTGCTTGAATTCATTTATTATCTCTGTGTACACATACCATATGCTGTTTTCAATTCTCGCTAAATTTGTTGTTTTGGGGTATTTTTGCTGCAGCCGAGGCATTTATGCGGCTCGCAGCCATATTGTCCCACCTTGTCATAGCCCTCAAACATCAACTTAATCACCAACATTGTTATAGTACTGTCCTATTCCTCATATATCCTTCCCGTGTCCTTCAATTGTTATATATCAAACTACTTTACTACTTATTTGTACTCTTCAGTTACAGGAACTGCTGCCATATATGCATCTCAACTCATCATATCATGAAAGTGGATGTGAAGGTTTGCACAGTGTTGGTCGGATAGACACTGTGGTTATGATGCTTATTTTTGACTAGTTCATCTCTGGTCTGAGATGTTCTTTTATTTTAGGCATCGTGAACGTCTTACTGCCTCCCCAAAGAGTGTTGGCTGACCACAGAAATGAATAGCAGTAATTAGATGCATTTATGTAATAATCATATCACTGAGGCGAGGTGTGTGTTATAGTTCAAAGGAGTGACATTTGTTTGTTTTTACTGGATAAAATCTCAAAGACGTGAATTTAAACCATCGTGACAGATACCAATACGTAGACAAATTGGATAATTATATCCCAGGCTGTCATGTGATTGTTACAGGGGCCCTTTTCTGGGGTTAGGCGAGGTTGGAAGGTGTAGGGCCAGACAGGAACCAGACAGGAACCAGATGTGTGTGAATGTGTGTCTCGGATTTTACACGGACAATAAAGATTTCTTGGATGAAAATCTGCTGACCCCATACGAGTGCGTGTTTTGTTTTGATCTGAACGTGTGTGCTCGTGCAATACGGTGTTGGAGCCTCTGAAGTGAAGTGGGACAGCGTCTTGCCAAGCAGACATGCTGTCATCAGCAGATAGTCAGACAACGGGAACAATGGGGCCGGGTCTCTGGCTTGTCTGTCAGTCACTCCGCCACGTAATCATCTTGGAATGCCTTTTTTCTTCTGACGGAGATAGAGAAAGAGGTGAAGAATGCGAACGGAGTTGCTCAAATCTGCAATGGGATGTGCAGAAATGTTGTTTTTATTAGACTGGTGTCATCAAAAACTCGTACAGGCTTTGTCACTTTGCTTTCTTACCCTGACGTTCTGGAGAACAAGAGGAGGGCCTGGAACATTTCTGTGTAAATAATATGATTAATTTTGTGTTCTTGCTCATCAGCTGCATTCAATAAGACCAGAGATTTGAACTCACAAGTTCCAGACTCCGCACGTGGTTCTGGTTCTGTGAGTTTGTACCGGACGAGCAGCCCGCTTTGCGGTGGCTCAGAACTTTCCTATCAAACAACCACGCTTTCATCTCGCCGTTTCTATCAGCATTTCTACGGCCTCGCGCTGAACAAACAGTGTCTGAGAGTCTATTAATAGTTCGCTCTTTATGAAATCTATTCAAATCAAGTAGCGCTACCTTGTTTGGTTCACATTCCTCTCGTGTGGTGGAGGAATAAAGGGGCAGCAGTGTGGCTGTGGACAATGGCTCTGTTATGAAAAGACCAAGTGACCCTCCTCTGCTCATTTCCTCTCCTTGTTTTGGATTTGAAGAGCATGTTGGAGTTATATATGGTTCACCCCATGACCACAGAAGGTGTGGGACCATGTAGTGACACCTGGAGAACAAGAAGAGGAGAGTCACCGACTGGCCCCTATAAAAACTGTGGCCTAGCATCCTCAACGATCATTTGCTAACCAGTATCTTCTTTCATTTTCACCCTCTATCTGCCGGTGACCATACATTAGATCCACAGTGTTCTGAGTTTGTAAACATCTGTAACCTGAGATATGATTCACCGCAGTTTAGGAAACACACCACACTAAGTGAACGGGTCACCCTGGAAACGACCCACGGTGACCCTGCGGTCCCTTCGTAATCTTTGTAGATTGCCTTGCAGCAGATGGTGCCCGATGGTAATCACAGGGATGATGATGATGATGATGATGATGTGATGATGATGTGATGATGTCGTACATGAAAATGTGGATTAATTCAGTTCCTGCTCAGGCCAAATAGTTGGATGAAGGAGTCACAGTGGCTGGTTCAGCATGCATCACCATCAGGAGGGAAAAATGCTGACATTGCAGCACTGTCGCATGAAGTATGAGGCCTGCGCTGGCTCGGAGACGAGGCCATTGTGTGGGGATTGGGCTCGGAATTCCCCTCTCGCATCGCTTTTTGGGTTAAAAGCGTCTAATTTTAGAGCGGCTCGCACAAAGGGTGGCCTGGTGCTGGGCTGGAGTACCTCAAAGCGAGCGCGACATGTGTGAAAGTGATTGAAGAGGTGTGTGTGCGTAACCATGAGAGTGAGAATGATTTAGGGCGCAGTGTTTGTTGTGTTCAGCTGGGCCTGCTTTATTGCCCCCCTCTGTCCCACTTGTCTTACCCCTTTCCCTGTCCAACCACTCTCTGCAGATTGAAAGGGTCTGCTGAAGCGTGATGCTGGCTGAGTGTGTGTGGCGACCGACTTCACCGAACACGACGGTCCTCCACAATCATCCTCTTATACTAACTTATATCATTTTAAGTTCATTTTATCTATATTTTTAGTGACTTACATGCTTTATCTTAAGTTTCTTTCCAATATGACATGTCAATTTTATTTCATGATGCTAATTAAAAGCTGTGTGTTTCTCACAGCAGTTACATGATTCCAGTACACACACGTTGACGGGGCACACAGTTGCCATCTGAATGCCTTGTAACATATGCACCAGAAGCTGTAGACACATAGTGAGCAGATTGCTGTAAATCTCTCGGCCATTTGGTTCGTCGTCCTTCAGGAAAACATTTGTCGTTGCCCGTGAGCCCCGTGGCACTAAACTGGAACACGACAACATTACAGAGTCGGACCTCAGCCGCTCACCTTAGCTTGACCTCCCGTCTCCCTCAGCCAAAGTCAATAAGTCGATCCATTTACTTGAGTAATACTCTTCATATTTATTAGCCTTCCCCCGGCTGTAATCAAGGAGTGATGCATCACATAAATGATGTAAAATTAGAATTTTACAGTCATCATATGGTTTAAAAAAAGAGCAGGAGCAGCTAGATGCTGATGTTGAAGAGCAAATCAATGCATGCAATGGTCCTCCGCACGGTCTTCACAAATTCTGCCACTTGGGTCTCGTACGCTCTTCACAGAAGCCCTCGTACCAGCAGAAAAAGCTTTCAAGGCCTCACTCAAAGTACCCCGCCCGGTCCTCCGAGTAGATTTAATGCACGAGGCGGTGTGGGCCGCTCTCAGTCGTCTCCAGTTACCTTGAAAAGAGCTTCTGTGGTGCAGACAGACAGCAGCTTTGGAGGGAGAACTCTCATTTTCGCCCCTTTGTCTGAGTGTGTGCGTGCACGTGCGTGGATGTATGTGTGTAGTTTTGCGTATGTGTGTCTGTGGGGTCTGAGTTGTGTCTGAGCTGCGGAGAAGTAATGAGATAATGCGTGTGTAAGAGATGAGTCAGTTAACACGGCCAGAAGAAGTGAAACCACAGCAGGAGGTCTGCGTTTACTCACCCAGAGGGATGAGCAGATTCTACTATCATTCCTGGTAAACAACGACTAAAAACAACTCTTAAGCGGGTATTATTTTTTATTTGGCTTTCTTAGTGTTTATTAGTTTGTTGCCAACTTTTCACAGTTATCAGCTACTTTCTTCCCATTCAGTTGTTTTAAACTTTTTAAGTTCACAACGTATGATTTATTTGTTTTGTCTGTGGTATTATTAGTGCTATTATGCGTGTGTGTGTGGGAGGGAGAAGATCGGGAAGCCGAGAAGTGAAAGTGGTGTCAGCTTTGGTCCCATATATCCCAGAATCCCTTGCCCCAGTTAGGCTGTAAATCTGGGATTGTGTGGTGTTTACATGTGCGTGCGTGTAGCTCAATAAAAGCCTTCTTCATGTAGAAGACCTCTCGTGCTCTTTGCAGTTTTCCTACAAGCTCTTATACTACCGGACACACACACACACACACGCACAACACACACAGACAAACAGACTGGGGAGCTCATACTGTTCTATTCTTAGCTTTTCCTTGAATAATACATCACTTCACAGACAGTGAGGATAGAGACACACACACACACAGACACACACACACGCACACGCACACAAATGCACTCTCTGTATCCACCCCAGGCAGGTATAAATACAAGGAGATAAATTACAAAGAATATCTAAGAATATACTGCAGTCTAATAGAAAGTCTCCGATATCTTGAAACTGGAAACAACTGAGATCTTTGTTGTGGAAATGATCTTTGTTTTGACTCGATGCAGATATCATTCCTCCACCCACATTCCTCCTTACAGAAGACAGGACATCTTCTTACTTCCACCAAAAGATTTTTGTGGAAACTTTGCAGCTTTCACAGACATTCAGATAAACCCTTGTAACCATGATAGTAATCACGTCTGTACTCCGTGTTGACCTTGTCTTTGTTTCTCTCCATCTCTCCGTCTGTCCCGCCAGTCTCTGGATGTTGACCGCAGTGTTCTGTACAAGATGAAGAAGTCGGTGAAGGCCATCTACACGTCTGGTCTGGGTGAGTCTCCACTTGGACTCTGTAATCTGCAGAATTAACCTGCGTTTGTCACATGACTTTGATTTTAGAATGAAGGCTTTAGTAAATCCTCATCCATCCAAAAATCCATCAATTTAACCATGGAGCAGCATTTTAATGTGGCATAGACCTGAGTTTCTACTTTAATCACCAGGTTTGAGCTCCTGTCATATTTTACTTTTTTCAAACTAATCAATTGGTGTGTTGTTAATCAATAATATGCAGATGTAAAAACTCAGTCAGCCTTTGAAACCCAAACTTGAATGCATCTGAGGCAAACGGTTTGGATGTGTGTGGCTGTGCCAGTGTCGGGTGTTTCCAATGTCCACTGTTCTTTGTTTGGTTTGCATGGTAGACTCCTGGTGTGTGTGTGTGTGTGTGTGTGTGTAGAGAGAGAGAGAGAGAGAGAGGGAGAGACATCTGAACAATGTGCTGAGCGTGTCTTTTTGGAAACACTGTTGGCTCTGTTCAGAGGAGAGGGACAGCTGTCTGATCCAGACCCTCCAAAGGAACAGCTGGGGAGGGGCACACACTGTTTGAGTGTGCCTGTGTGTGTGTGTGTGTGTGTGTGTGTGTGTGTGTGTGTGTGTGTGTGTAGAGAACCTAACCTATTCTCACTTCACATCACTATCAAAATACCCAAGAAATCTAACACGACGAGCAGATGCCCTGCGTGCACACGGAGAATGTCTGCGTGTTCGTATCGAAATGCTAATTCCAAAATGGACGCCGTGTTTCTTGATGAAATTACCTTCTTTTGAACTAACAGCTCACTGTCGGAGCTCCCAGCTGTTGGTGCTGCTTGTTAGTTCAGTCTGGCTCATTTGGCTCACTGTTAGAAGTAACGGAGAGCGGCGTCGCTGCCATGGCAGGGAGGCATTTTAATTGTGATGGTCATTAGTTGGTGTGTGAACCAACTAGAAGGCCATGAGCGCAGCATGTGCTTACATCACACTCTTACCATGATGCAGAGGCTATTTTTGGACGCGGCGCACAACAGATTTATGACCGAAATGTACAAAGAAGTAAAGTAAAACGGGACGGATCGACGGCCAGGATCCAAATTGTCAGCGAGGAAAAATGCTTTATTCTTAGGCTCAAAAACAATAAAATACAGCGGAAATAGAGTTTCTCTGAACTTCACTTAAAAAAAAAAGTAATCTGACGCTAATGTTTGCATGAAATTACAGAACCACAAACGTAACTTCAGGCAGTTTAAGTTGTTGAAATGTTTTTATTTTACGTCCAGATTTCTATCAGTGTTTGGAGTAGAAACAGTCTGCTTTGTTTATCTTCAGCCACGCAGGCAAAACTGTCCAGACTCTGTTGTCAGTAGAACCAGGACGGTTCCACCAAATCCCTCTGGTTTATGTCTAAACCCCCGTGCTGCTGTGAAATGGTGAGAAAGAGCAGCAGAGTTTTTGGTTTTTTTTCGTTTCCTCCTCCTGTGTCATGCATAATTGCAGTAATGGGACGATGTTGGTGGCTGCACACAACCAAAATGCGCAAAAAAAAAGAGAAAAAAAGTCATAACACTTCTCCCGTTCCTCTGCTCGAGCTCTAGTGGAAGATACCCAGAGTTGATATAAATTCCCCAAGCTGTCAATCTGTAGGCGCATCCATCAAATTTATTATTTATTGTATCTCCTGTTGCCTCATAACACTGGTGGATATGATTGATGTGTGCCTGAGTGTGTGTGTGTGTGTCTGAGTTTGCTTACCTTGGGAAACACTAGCGTCCAGGAATGGCTATTTCTTCCGTTTCACATCCTGCCAGCTCATTTCTGCCTATTTGAGTAATTTGATCACTTACTTGTCCTTCATAGAATTATTAGAAATAGAAAATTGCATCTCCGACTCGCGGATGAGGTCACTGCGTTCCACATTCCATCTCAGAGCAGATTAGCTGGAATTTCAAAGGAACTTTCAATCATATTAAGTATCTTTCTGATTTCTTGGTCTGTGTGATAAGAGTGGGTGAGAGAGAAAACAAAATCCATCCATGGAAATATGTCTGGAAAAGCCAAGATGACAATTAAAATGAGTTTCCTGTTGTTCTCCACTGCTGGTGCTAAAAAAAGCTTAAAGCTCTAAAACACACACACACGCGCGCGACAAGGTGAGTGTCATAACACTCCTGGTGTGTCAGATTAGTCAAACACCAGTACTTGTAGTTTAGGCTGTGAATTTGGAACATGTGAAGACTGATGTGAGGAGGAGATGAGCGAGTGGGTGACAGGGTGATGGAGATTTTCTTAGAATAGCAACAAAAAGTAAAAAGTGGATACAAGAGTTGCTTATCGCGGAGAACCGGGGAGGATGGGAAAGCAGCGGGAGCCTGGACCGGAGAGATAGGGAAGTTGGACAGAGGGAAGAGGACAAATAAAGGGAAGTTGGAGTGAGAGAGTGAGAGATGAGGGTGAGGAGGGAGGAGATGGGGGTAAAAGCTGCAGAGATGAGGCCGCCTGTGTTGCTGTAGGGAGCTGTCAGCCTGTCAGACCGCCGGGTTTGATGAATAAACCAGCAGCAGCTCCAAACTGGGGGAAGCTGGAGCTGACGGCAGGCCTGCCAAAAAATGGAGAACAGATAACGACCCAGCGAACACGCTGCCGACCTACGATATATCTACAGCCGCAGGAGCAAAGCGGCCTCGACGGGGTCTGGGTAGCTTCTGGCTGATGGCACGCAAAAATTAAGTGATTAGACAGACACAAGAAAGTGACAAAACATGCAAAGAGGTTTTGAAAGTGGAAGACTTGACGTTGACCCCTGCAGTTGTTTGTCATCTTTGCCCAGAGCGAGCCTGCGGCCTTATTGTTGAGAGGAAGCTGGTGTTTTTCCACAGCGTCCACAGAGAGATATGGAATTGATCCGAGGTCGGCCGCACATTGTGTGAGTGAGCGCCGGGGCCGGAGCCGTTTGTAAGGGAATGAATGCAGGAGAGAGGAAGCAGAGCCCAGCCTGCTATCTGGTGATTAAACCCTGTGTGTGTGTGTGTGTGTGTGTGTGTGTGTGTGTCCATGGTGTATCATGGTGTCTCTCCTTTCTACTCAATTCCAGTAAAGACAAAGTCATTGCTTCCTGCAGTCGAGCGACAGGAATCTCTCTCTCTCTTTCTCACACACCCACACACACTTCCTACTACAGTAGAGTTAAAGTAGAGGTTTGATGGTGCAGGTGCAACACATCAGTCAGCCAGGATCTACACACACCTCCGCCCACTGGAAGATCTTCAATCAACTCAATTAATGGAGAACCTTTGTGTCAAAGTGTTTCATTTGTGAAAACAGGCGGCCTGTCGGTCCCTCCCGGTGTCTCCAAGCGGCCGATAGCCTGAGTCTGAATTTCTTTGTACGTCAAACTGTTCCATCTGCCTCCTAGGGTAAAAGTTTGGTAAATCTGACCTAATGCTCTATCGATTTGTAACCTATCCAATACAATCCATCTGAAAAAAATCCCAGGTTCACGCCTGGGCGTCATGTCAATGTCTCCTGGAACTGTTTACAGGACAACAGTGCATTAGCAGCTATTGTTTCCACTGTAAACTACAGTCAAGACCACCTCGTTCCCCAAATGTCAAATTTTGTCTATGCTCCGGTCTCGCAGGTGTCAGGTCCGAACCAAGCTTGGAACCGCACTGTGCACCGTTCGAGTGTGCGTGTCATATTTATATCACGTCGCAGACACTAAACGGTCCGGGGGTTTGGAGCGTCGGCGGCGCTGAATGCTGCCTCTCATGTGCCACATCAAACGCAGCAGTAGGTCGCTGCCCTGTTGGCTCAGTGCCCGGGACAGCCACGACCAAACAGCTGGAGCTGATGTGTAAACAGTAGACGGTGTGGGTGGGGTCGGCATGGCACAAACACACACACACAGATTGAACTTTCTTATATCACCAAGTCACACCGCTCTCCGCTTTGGACGTGCAGTTGACTTGCTGATGCTTTTTGAAGTGAATTCATTAAATCATACTTATATCAGTAACCTGCTTACTCCACACTTCTGACCGTAAGCTGGTCTCACAACTTTCATGTAAACAGGAAACGCGGATCCAATAACCAGGTTAAGGGACGTCGAGAAAGGCGCTGATCACATTTCTGCTGGAGTAACACGGTTACCGCTTAACCAGGTTTCTGTTCGGGTTTTAAGAGCGCTCCTCACACACTCATCCCTCACCCACGGGCAGAACCAGATGGGAATGCTGACCAGGTGCAAATGCTTGGACGATTGCGTTGTTCCTTCAAAATGAATGAGTTCTAAGTGTCACACATCTGCAAGCACATCTGCAGCTTCATCATCTGGAGGGACAGGGATCCATCTTTGTTTATAACTTCCTCTGCTTCCTCAATTTAAGTCCTTCTTTCGACGATGCTACCTCTTTTTTTTGTGCTGCACGATGATGTCATATCCTCACGAGAGAGAAATCACATATGTCCAGCTGCACGCATAAGGAAGTTTTACTGTAAGCGCCTTCTGGAGATGATGCAGTCCTGTATCTTAGTAATACTCAAATATTGGCTTTGTTATCATCCCCGATCTATACGTAGGCTTTGCTTTATAAGTCGACTCCAGCCTGTGGTAATCCGTTCACCGTGGCACCGATGCTCCAGGTCCCGGAGGACTCTTATCTCCTCGCTCACCTGTAACATCAGTTAATATTTTCAGTCTTAAATTGGATTTCTCAGCGGTGAATAGGTCTGCAGGTTGTGACTCGGCGGCTTTCAGCTTTCCATTTTAATATGATGGATATCTCTGAGGCTGACACGCCAGCTTATCCCGCTCCATCTCTATCAACCAATGTCTGGCTCCTCTCTGTGTGTGTGTGTGTGTGTTTGTGTGTGTATTTATTTAGATCAGTCATGGAGTGTGGTAGCAGGTGTCTTTGAGTGGACAGTATATATCATCTTAGTCACCTCAGAACACACAAACACACTCCTACCCTACCTCTGTCCCTTCTTTCCGTGAGTGTCGCCATAGCAACGGTCCCCGGTGCTTCGTTGTGTATCCGTTCTCGCTCCACCGTCGTCCCAGTGGCATTAGCTGTTATCAGCTGCCTAGTCTGCCGTGAAGTGTATTAAGTAGAGAGCCTAACCTGAGCTCGATCATGCTGCCCAGACACTTTCACACCTGTGCGCATCTAATCGGCACGTGGGGTTGAAAAACAGCAGGTGTGAAAACCTTAAACACGAAGAGAAAATGATGGGGGTCGAACGTTTCCAGTTCACCTTCAATTCACGACTTCCTGTCAAAGCTGACCTGGTGTGTGTGTGGTTGTTCTCTTCCAGCCCACGTGGAGAACGAGGAGCAGTACACGCAGGCACTGGAGAAGTTTGGAGAAAACTGCGTGTACAGAGACGATCCGGATCTGGGCTCGGCCTTCCTCAAGTTCTCCGTCTTCACCAAGGAGCTCACTGCACTCTTTAAAAACCTGGTGAGTCTACGCCGTGGGTGTGGGTGCGTGTGTGTGTGTGGTTTGGAGGGTGGATAAGTAGGGAGGGGTAAAAATCCTCAGAGACAAAGAAAGAGCTCCATCCCGTCCCTAATTGTCTCCATCCCCTTGAGTCTATGTGGTTTCTCTGACACGCACAATCCAAACACACATCGCGTCCAGCTGGATTTTTAAAGCCCTCTTAGGTCGCTTTAGTTTTCCGTTGTGATCGCCACCGTATCACCAAATATCTGCTGGATCTAATTCAGACTAATCTCACTCTGGTCAGAGCAGATTTGAGAACAGGCAAATCTTTATTGCAACAATTTGACGCCGTCTTGTGTGGTCTTTTGCTCGACCTGGATCAAATCACAAACCAGTCCCTGACTTGAGATTTTCATGGTCGTGTTATCTCAATTATTTAAGCAGAAAAATAGCTTCTTTTTTTTCTCCATACATTGGACACTGAAGGGTCTAATTTTCTCTCTTCCTCCCCCTCTTCCTCCAGTTCCAAAACATGAACAACATCATCACCTTTCCTTTGGACAGCCTGCTGAAAGGAGACCTGAAAGGAGTCAAAGGGGTAAGGCAACAAAACACCACGATGCCGTGCAGCTCGGCAACTCAACAGGAAGTATCTCACGAGTACATAAATAGGGTCGAGTGTTGGGCTGAAACGTCACTGACCTCAAACAAATTCACCACGTCGACCCAAAGCCCTCGGTCGGTTCGTGTGTGTAATGAAAACACTGAATCGGCCACATATCTTACACCAATAACTTACGCCATACACGCATGTGTTCGGAGCAATTTCAGGGCGATATGTTACAGCACAACTTTACTGATGAGGAAGTCACTAAAATCATAGATGAAGAAGGACCAGTGAATTTGTTGTGAAGGTGGAAGCGGCAAAATTTGTGGTTTGGTTTGAGCTGATGCTCACTAAGAACGAGGCTGGCACCATGTGTGACGTCATCATCTCACAACTTTTTTTTTTTGTCTTCAACGGTGCGGATCCTAATTCTGCTGGTAGTCTCTTATGTGCGTGCCGTTACACACGTTTCTAACCTGCTGCTACGTTGACAGCCCCCTCAGACGTGTGTGTGCAGCGGAGGCATCTTTAGGGAACGCTGGGTCGTTTATGTTGCTATAATAAATAATAAAAACAAATGAAGAAGAAAATTTTGCATACATGTCGTACAAAGGCATTCTGTGCTTGGCACATTGCGATTAGTACTTAGACTTTTTAGTAAGTACAACACATTGTTTACGAATGCTACATACGAATCTCCTGTCATAGTGACCCCTGGTGGTGATTAAGATAACTACAGCAGGAACAAATGGGTCACTTCACACCTGCTGCCATTATTTAAAACTCTATCATTCTATTTACTGATGTTTTACCTCTTTGTAGTCGCTGTAAGGCTACGATCAGTAATTAAACTCAGTCTTTTCGGTCATGCAGCAAACATTTTTCATTGTTTTTCTGAGGATTTTGGGAAAAGCCGGGAACCTGACCGTGGCTGTTTCGTGTAGCTAGTGGAGACCTGCTCGATAAGATCTGGGACCCTGTAAACCTGCTGCTGTTCCATCACCATGGCAAGACTTCCCTTGATCATTTAGGTTCACCCAGCAAGCGGTGGGTGTCCACCAAACGGAATCCAGCCAGACGGTGGCTCATTAACAGTCTCTTCAGCTCCGTAATGCAATCAGCGCTCGTTACTGTCCATGGTGATCTGTGACCTTTCACTCCGGGGGCACGTGATTGGCTGGAATTACCGGCGAGATCTGATCTGATTAAGCCAGGACGGTAATGAAGCCTGTTGCCGTAGAAACACCGAGTGGTCCCCCTGTGTCCCATCAACTTGACTCCCTCCGGACCTCCAAACTTTTCGTCCTCTTCGTTCTCTATCTCTCATTCTTCTCTTTGTATTTTCTTTACACCGTCTGTCTGCTGTCCTTTTTTTTCTCTCCATTACCCCAACTATCTCTCCCTTCTCTCTCATCCTGGCGTCTCCCCTCCGGTGTTGTCACTCACACACCCACTCTTCATAACTGCTGTCACATCAGTAATGCTTACCCACTTATTGCTCATTAGCCCTCGGATGATTCTCATTACCCCAATGACATGGGGCTAATGAGCTGTAAGTCATTTTATGCTGCACCTCACAACACACACACACACACACACACACACACACAGCAGTGTCAAACCTTCTCTTGGAATACAATACAAACTCAACAATGATGATTAGCTATTCTGCAGGTGGACACACGGGGGTGTGGGGGATGGGGGGCAACGACGACTGAAGTAGCCCCCTGTGAAAGTTTTTCAAAATGTTTGACCAACAAAACATACTGTCTCTGTGAGGATAGATAAGAATTGGTCTTAAAATGTGAACGTTTCACAGCAGAGCAGTGGTGCAGACTCCAGACAGCCCACTTCACTGGAACCGGAGCCACACGTGCTGCCTTGAGAACATTATACGACACGTCGCGTGTGACTTCAACAAAGCAACAAAGGTTGAATTATTTTTAAAATGTTTATCTGTAAAGTAATAAGTACAAATTTTCACAAAATAGCCACAATTTGCGTCCCAACTTCTTTAGGACTCGAAACAGAAGGTTTAGGACTCGTGGTTGTTTTTGTCAGTTTGTCTTTGGCATCAAGGTCATGAGATCCCTTCAAATGAAGTTCAAAAACTACTAAGAAATGTACGTATTGATTCATTTGTTTTTGTGTATTATTGTGGTGAAGAGACAGACAGGACTGAGTGAGTCGGGATGACATGCAGCAAAGGGCACGAGGCCAGAATTGTACCCGTGCTACTGTGTTAGGCGGTGCGCCCTCACACCAGCGAGCACCATGATACATCCGTTATGGGGACGAAGCCATTCAAAGTACTTTCACGGCAAATTGGCGTATGTTCAATATATTCCATCCTACTACCGTTTGAGTTATGAGTGTTTTTCTAATTCACCCTGCCGTCAGTGATGTCATCCCAGAGGATGACAATGACACGGTGGCGGTGTAAACGTATACACAGCGTGTACACGGTGTACCTCTGTCTCTGACCTCATTAGGGGGGTTAATGAAGCCACACGGCCCGAGCTTCTCTGCAGATCTGGTGGGACCTCGAAGCCCAGAAACCTACTTCTGCTGCAGGGTCCATGACTGACAGGGCTCATCTGACAGCAGCAGCCCGCCGACGTAAAGACAAACACACACACACTCTCATACCGTAACAGTATCCCACTGTGTACTCAGATAATTACTTTTAACACACACACACACACACACACACAACATTCAATACTGTACCCTCAGGTGTCATGAACACACAGTTTGTAGTACAGATGTAAACATTCAAACCATCTGTCCTGCTTCATTCATTCAAACACAGTATTCAATACAAAAAATATCAAAATGGTGTCAGATGTTTCCTTTACAAATACAGCAATGTTTCTTAAAGCATTACACACGACTGATAAAAACAAAAACAAACACAAAGTTTTGAAAACCATAAAACAAAGAGCTAAGAGCGTCAAAAGAGACAATGAAAAGACTCAAGCTAACAACAGTCAAAGGCTAAACAATCTAGAATCCAAACAAACAACAGCCACAGCACAAATAGCATCTTAATAAACCCAAACAGGTAACGAGGTAAAACGTCAATAAATAACCATCTGAAAACACAAAAAAAGAACAGCTAAAGTTCAAACAAACAACAGCTAAAATCCAAACAAACAATAGCTAAAATCCAAACAAACAACAACTAAAATCCAAACAAAAACAGCCACAGCACAAATAACATCTTCATAAACCCAAACAAGTAACGAGGTAAAACGTCAATAAATAACCATCTGAAAACACAAAAAAAGAACAGCTAAAATCCAAACAAACAACAGCTAAAATCCAAACAAACAACAGCTAAAATCCAAACAAACAACAGCTAAAATCCAAACAAAAACAGCCACAGCACAAATAACATCTTAATAAACCCAAACAAGTAACGAGGTAAAACGTCAATAAATAACCATCTGAAAACACAAAAAAAGAACAGCTAAAATCCAAACAAACAACAGCTAAAATCCAAACAAACAACAGCTAAAATCCAAACAAAAACAACCACAGCACAAATAACATCTTAATAAACCCAAACAGGTAACGAGGTAAAACATCAATAAATAACCATCTGAAAACACAAAAACAGAACAGCTAAAATCCAAACAAACAACAGCTAAAATCCAAACAAACAACAGCTAAAATCCAAACAAACAACAGCTAAAATCCAAACAAAAACAGCCACAGCACAAATAGCATCTTAATAAACCCAGCTAAAACACAGAAAAGTACCAAGTTAAAACGCCAATAAATAACCAGCTGAAAACACAAAAAAGAACAGCTACAGTTCAAACAAAGAAAACGTGGAAACCAC
>OMNV01024262.1:0-20581 GCA_900303265.1 Brotula barbata
GAACTGAAACGACAGAAAGACGGACAGACAGGTAGACAGACAGACAGACGGACAGACAGACAGAGATGCAGACAGAAAGGCAGGCAGGCAGGCAGGCAGGCAGGCAGACAGACAGACAGACAGGGACGGAGAGACAGAGAGACAGGCAGGCATACAGACAGGCAGGCAGGCAGACAGACACACAGAAAGAGAGAGAGAGAGACAGGGAGGCAGACAGACAGACAGACAGACAGGAAGGCAGACAGACATACAGGCAAGCAGGCAGGCAGGCGGGCAGACAGACAGAGGGACAGAGAGGCAGACAGACAGACAGATAGATAGAGGGACAGAGAGGCAGACAGACAGATAGATAGAGGGACAGACAGGCAGACAGACAGATACAGAGAGGGACAGAGAGGCAGACAGATAAACAGATAGCTAGAGGGACAGAGAGGCAGACAGACAGACAGATAGATAGAGGGACAGAGAGGCAGACAGACAGACAGATAGCTAGAGTGACAGAGAGGCAGACAGACAGCTATATTAGAAAACTTCATGTTAAAAGATTACATTTTGTGTTCTCCACAGCCACGTCCACGTGTGTGTGTGTGTGGCTACAGTCTGGCATTGAATCCGTCACACATATTTATAGGTAATCTGTTATCTCTTTTTCAATCTCTGAGATTAGTTTTACTGAGTTTATAGAGAATAAATTCATAGGTAGGGAGGAAGTCCTCGTCCTTGCCCGGAGGACTAATTTGATGTTTGGTTAACACGCTTGTAGTTATGATTTCAGTCGAAGTTTGTGCTGCTACATCAGGAACGAAGCGAACAAATGATGCAATCCTGACTTCCTGAATGAGCTCAGTAGAACAGGAAATATGAAGTCAGAATTAAGAACTGCAGCAGATCCCATCAGCATTTAACAGGGGATGCTGACTCTCCCTCTGCCCTCATCCTCTCTGTTGCTTTCTCTCTCTCTCACACACACACACACGCACGCACACACACTGAGCAAAGCTGCCCATAAATTTGGGGAGGAAACAAGGAGGTCGTGGTGGTGGAGATTAGCTCAGGTTGAAAAGTGTAACTAATGACTTTGTGCTCCGCAGGCTGGAGCTGCACTCCGTGTGTCAATGAATATCATTAGATTAGAGTCTGTGGTAACTGAGACGTACGCTCATCACAGCTCAGCTCCTGATGAAGAGCGTGCAGAGCCACACGCACACGCAAATTAAACAGCACGGCTGTAGCCTCCGTCTGTATTTGGCTGGGATTAGGTTCTCCGGTGTCAGCCGAGTTAATGACTAACATACGCACACAATGTGATGGAATCCGGAATCACTTGAAAATGTCAGCGAGTGTGTGTCACTGATTAACGACCAAAAAAAAAAAAAAAAACACGGCTAAATCTTTATCATCAAGGAAGCCATGCGGTTTTACTGGAAGGTCTCTGTTGAAAATACATTCAGAATGTGTGTGTGACAGTTAATCTATAAACTGTGACCTACAAATCCAGATTCAGTCCGAACACCACACCCAGATCATACCGATCCAGATCAAAGAGATTCACATTCACGTGGTCGTGATTCAGATCCAGATTGCGTTGATCCATATTTTAGGGGTGGCGTGACCGATCTATTAATTGGACAGATGCTGGATCAGTCAAGGGGTCCTCCATGTCGAACAAGCAGGTGTTGCCTTGCATGGTTACCTCAGTTATCGGTGCATAATGTGGGTGAACGGCTGAATGGTGAGGCATGATAACTGTAAAGGCTTGACTGATCTCCACACGAGAACAAAGCTATGAAACTGCAGTCCATTTAGCATGATTCAAGATCGCCGTTTAGATCGTATTGATCCAGATACAGATCGTATTGATCCAGATCCAATGGTACGAGCGTTTTGGTTTGTAGGCTGGTCGTATCGTTCGTGGAACATTGGCCCGATGCGTACCGTAATGTTTCCATCCTTAACCTGGGTGCCGTTCGTTGACGCAATCCAACATCAGTTCGTACGTTGATGGAGCTTTTGTTTAAATCATTTATTTGAATTCCCCCTACGCTTCAAGATGCTATTGTTCTGCCGCGGTGCAAAGAAAAAAGGAATCCTCTCGCTCCTGTTTCAACCAATCACGGACCAGCTGATCGTGGTTTCAGCGACGATGCTGCGTAATTTGATCCAGCTGCATTCATCAAATACCTCAGATGGCTTTGAAGATGCTCATTAACAAGTGAAGAGTCGACAGGTTTAGACAATCTTCAACGTTTCATCACTTACTGAGGGAGGATTGAAAAACGCCCCCTAATCCAAGTCCTACAAATTCCTTTTGTGTGTCCGTCTATGCCTGACGCAGAGCAGGGAAATTCAACTTTGAACCCTGATCCCCAAGGCTGAGGAAGTGGAGAAAACAGACATTCTTGCATCATTATACATCAACTACAAACTACAAACATAGCACCAAAACACACACTGCTACTTAATAAATGAGAAGTCGGTGTACGGCTACACAAATACACAGGAACATCAATCTGACCAGCTGAGCTCAACCCGAGCACAAAAAAATAGAAAATGGAGCCTAGCCCGATGTGTACATTTGACCCCGATCGGGTTTGGACAGAGATGACAAGTTTGATCTCTGCTACCATCTAGTGGTGGCCTAATGCAGAGGGAATGAACTGAAAATAATCTTTAACTTTCTCATCAACTTTGATCTGGACCAAACTCAAAATCTGTTACGCTATCTCTGGACAAAATTCACACACACACAAACACACACACAAAGAAACCACAGAAGATAAACACTGTATGCAGAGGTAACACTACATTTGCATTTGTTAAGCTGTGTGTTTGTCAGTTGTTTACTGATGGTTCATGTGATTCTGTGGATTTCGTGGCTGTGTTTTTAACAGAATAAATATTCTCAGGTCGAGCGTTCGTGTCCTTTGCTGACGTCTTTTCTCTTTTCATGCAGCGCGAGCAAACATCTCAAGGATGCAGACAGATGGAATGAATGATATATGAGAGTCGATGCTTTTGTCCAAGAACTTCTCTGACTGCTTTCCAAATGGAGATGTTTACAAAACCACCTAGCACAAAAACACGCCGGAGCATTCATACACAAATAGAGGACGGGGGGACTCGCAGAAAGGGACGAGTGGAGTGAGAGAGCGAAGCGATGGGAGGAAGGAGGAGAGCAGAGAGAGAGATGGAGATGCGGGAAAAGTTGAAGTGGGAGGGAGGAGAAGAGAGGGAGGAGAAAGAGGGAGGAGAGGACAGTTTAAAAAATGAGATGAGAGAGAGAAAGAGGGGGTGGGGCATAAGGAGAGCCGAGAGAGAGGGATGTTCAGAGGGGGAGGAGAGAGGGAAAGAGGAGTGGAAGAGAGGGAGAAAGGATGGAAGATTAAGAGATAAGAGGGTGATGTGAGTAGAGAGTAAGAGATGGAGGGAAGATGGGGAGAGGCAGAGGGGGGAGAAGAAGAGGGAGAGCTGGGGAAAAGAGAGATGGATAAGTGAATGGTACGGAGAGAAAGAGTGAAAGAGAATATGTGAGGAAAGAGAGAGGGAAAAGGAGAGACAAGAGTGGGGGAAATAATTACTTGTAAGAGGGTGGGGAGGAGCGAGAGAGGGAGGAAGAGGGGGCATGAGGCAGAGAGGAAGAGGAAGATAACGTAAGCGGCAGGCAGAAAGGGTGGAGAGAAAGAAGGACAGAGAACGAGCGATGGAGGGAAAGAGAAGGAGGCAGCAGATGACGGGAATAGAGAGGAAGAGAATGGAGTGGAGAGTGGACAAATGTGACCAAGTTAAATATTTTCCAAGGACATAACTGGACAATATACGATTGATACCCATTGATACCAGATTCAGGGATTTATCACAAAACCACAGGAAGCTAAGTAAACAACTTTCACAATCACACTTGTTAAGTTGGAACTAGTGTGAGGAACGTGGACTTGACCGTGAACTAAGGAACGTTAACTCGAGAACATTAAACAAAGAATGAGGCAAACCGATGCTAACTGACGAAGACTGTTCTAATCACACACACAAACAAATTGATCAATGCCTCCATTCAGCTCTTTAGACCAAGAATACACATCATGTTACCATAACAACCACTTAGCACACACACACACATCTGCTGTCTTTCTGCTGCAATCATTTTCCTTATAATAAAAAGAAATTAGCACAGATTTGCAATACATCCACTTAATTTAGCCGGCCAGAGAGAGAGAGAGAGAGAGAGAGAAGGACCGATGGAGGGACAGATGGATGGACCGAGAGACAGACAGATCTTCTTTATGTTTCACTCCCGGCGCTGAGAAATGTTTTCCTAAGAATCTGTTCATATTTAAACTTTTAATCACAGGCAGCAGATTGCAAACACCGTCTGCTTTTGTACAGATTCATTTATGCTGCGCTGCTATGTAGGTTTTAATTTATGGAAGATGTTTCTCCACACTGAGGCACGGAGCTCAATTAAAACTGTAAATTTCGACAATAACGCTGGAGGATTTGTTTGGGCTCTTACAGATGTCACCAATACTTGCTTATCATATTCACAAATATCCGAAACCAAACTCTGCTCGGCTCCACTTTTCCTCTACTCTCCCCAACGTGATGGATCTTCATCCTGCTGTGAACCCTTAAAGTGATGATCATCCCCTTGTCTTGTCGTCTAATGGATGTTTTTTAAGTAGTCACATGAGTCTCAGCGTAGAATTTTAAATACACACTGTATGACCTGACATTCCTGGGAAACTGATGCAAGCAGTCTTGTGTCACATGACAAGATAGTGAACTTTGACTGAAGGGTTACAGAGGCTTGAGTTGGGATTGCATACGGATTATGAACCTCTTAGTTGGAAATGGAATGGAACATCCTTTTAAATTGGAATTCAGATTCAGAATTCAGAGACCTAATCTGAGCCCCGGTCCTTTCACAGTAAAAGATGGCCTGTCCCCTACAAGTGAAGAGATCGGGTAACTCTGAGTCCCTCCTGGTGGCTGCAACAAGAACTACAACCCATTATGTGGTTTGTTTCTCTTCGGTCTGCAGGTTTTACGTTGACCCGTTCAGAGAAAGCTGACTGCAGTCTTCATCTCCTGCACCTCAAAAGCTCCAAGAGTAAAAGCTCCCAGCCTCTCAAGAAATCACGCCGGATACAAGCGGCTGAAATGGGGTTTCTCCATAGGGTGGCGGGGGCTCAGAGTACAGAGTACACTCAAGAGTACAGCCCCTGCTCCATCTTTTAAGGATGCCACTTGGAGGTGTACCGGCAGGTTAGAAAATGGATGGAACGGACATCTTGGACTAAAGAATGTGGCCTTGGGAGACCTGGATCCCGACAATCGGCAGAGGAGTTTTCACATCTGCATGGTTTGGTTCTGTAGGATCCATGGAGCCATGTTTGATTTGCACTACAGTAATGGGTACTTTCCCCGGGGTGTGATTCCACCTTTTTACGTTCATTCAGTGTGATGTGGCGCGTGGTGGAGCATAATCTGTGGGTGTGTTTATTAGTGTGATGTGAAGGGTGATGTGATTGTGACAGTGGCATCTCACCTGTAATCAACACCAAATCTATTTATCCTGTGGTGCAGCGAGACTGGAAGAGAGAGCGAGCGAGCGAGAGGGAGAGAGGGTGAGACACTGAAAAGTTGCAGCAGAGCGGCCGATGCCTTTCTAACGCAACGAAACGACAGCATGGAATCTTTCAATTGGACCCACAACTGCAGTGGCACGGACCGTCTAACCTAGACGCTGCGGCAGAAAAAAACAGATTTTGGTCTGATAACTGCTTGGTGCTTCAACTTGATAACGGTTTATCTCCTGCAGCTTTCATCTGTGTGGTGAATAAATAAATCAAACTTGTCATCTGTTCTCACGGCCATGATAACTGGCTCCAGAGCCCTTTCCTTTGCATGCATTTGTCCTTATAAAATGAGTTCTGGGAGTCATACAGTCCTTGATGTGGTTCCATCTCCACAGTTATCCGTGTGCCGTCCACGCCAGTGGCAACATTGATCACAGAGCAGTATTAAATAGTCGGGTCCAGGCAGACAGGTTTTTTCGATGTGATTGGCTAGGGGGTGGCTCGGCACAGGGGGACTGTGGGATTGTGTTTTGTAGCTGAGAGCTGTGTGTAGGAGCCATTATCTATTCATTTTCACGTTGCGGCAGACCCACAGAGGCGTGTATTGTGAATGGTGTAACCTGTTGACACGGGAGCCGATTGGAAAAGTGAGCCATTCTGCAGCACTGCTGTAAAGCTGCTAGCATGACGCCGCCATTAAGTTACTGTTTGTCTTTAGTTTCTGTAACGAGGTTTGTCCTGTGTGTGTGTGTTTGTTAGTACGTGTGCTGCGGCTATAGATGTTATTGGACCTGTGACAATTGGTTTTTCTCTGTGGGACTTTGGAGATCTGGGATGAGCAGGTAGTCAGTTTTGTGTTGATTGTCTTATCTTGTCTCATCTTGATCAAAATTTCCATTGGAATTAATAAAGTATCTGTCTGTCCGTCCGTCCCTCCATCCATCCATCCATCCATCCATTGAATGCTATCATATTTTGTGAGGTCAAATTAAACAGTGACTTTGTTCCTGTACTCAATGCCAGTAAATATTATTTTCATCATTATTCAGACGGAAGGCTTTTTCTTTGCACTCACAAAGGGCTCGGTTCAGTCTGACTCGTGTTTGTGCATCAGGAAAAGGAGAAACATTCACTGCTGAACTTTGTCCCCTTTTCATAAATTAGCCTTTGTTTGGTGTAAATCTTCCTTTGTAAAGACGGCTGGTGGTGTCTCGGAACGTTCAGGTTTAGTTTTGTTAGTTTAGTCTGGCCTCTAAACTCCATCTTTTGCTGAGTTGCTATCAAATGATTAGTTTCCTCTTTTACATTGAAAAATCGCCGTCAGTCCCGCCTCCATTTCCTCCTCCTCAGTTTGTGTTTTTGTCACATCAGCCCGAATGACACATTTGGAACAGAGACTAATGTACATTAGGATGGAAAGAGGAAGAAAATGACCCTGTAGGTGAGTTTTTATGCATTATGGGTCATTGTACGAGCGGCCCTGAGAGCCACTCAGCCACCATTAACCAAGATGAGGCACCGATGGGACCACTTCCTGCCAGGAAGTAATGGCAGAAATGCAATGCATGTTTAGAAGCTGATGGTTTTAGATGTTCCACATCTGAAAAGGCCACACTCTGGACTCCAGCACTGAGTCCATTTATAATGCACTACCCACGAGTCATTTACGGCAAAATGTGTTTCTCTGCTGCTTTAAGTGGTACTTGACTTACATAGCGTGCTACACGCTAACATCAGGGTCACTGCTTATATATGATCACACATCACACTCACAACCTGTAGGCGTTCGAAAAACAGTCCAATCTACTTCAAAGAACACAAAGAGAGATGATCAGCGTTGTTAATAAATTCCAGGAACAAAGATGTGTTAATATAATGTAAAATTCTTCCCCTGTGTTTAAATGTGTCTCACTCAGGGCCATACTAGGCAGTCGCCAACGGCACAACGTGTTGAAAGGGTTGCCTGAGAGACACGGTTCCACATTTATATATTTTACTGGCCTCTCATATTTTACAGCCACCTCACAACCCTGTAGGCATCAAAACAACTGTGACAAACAGGAACAGTGGAGCAAATGAACAAAATCAAAGGTACAGAGGAGAAATGCCTCCCACTCGCTTTAAACTCTTTATAAGCATATTAAAGTGTGTTCATTATATTCACATTCATTCCAATCATTTCATCATTTAATTGCTCACATTTATTAAATATAATTCTATCTTTTGTTGACTCTTTCCATAGCTGTAATTAATTACCACTGTAATTATGTTGAATTCATAACGCGTATATTCATTTTGTACATGTATTGATGAGTCAAAACATAACTGAGTAGAAACCCCAAACTTCAACCTGACACTTAAGAGAACAATTTTCATTCTGTATGGAAACATTACGCTCCTGCTGCTTTACCTTTTGATATTTGTGACTAAGCAATCGACTCCTGTCAGATCTGCGGTGGCTGAGAAAAAGCGGAAAAATTCGCTGCAAATCAGAGGACATTTTCATCAAAACGACAACACACGAGAGCTACATTGAAAGATCTGGTAGGTAACGCTGGAGCAACCAGGGATTAAGCAAGAAACTAACAACAACAACAACAAACAACTCAAAAATCCCACCCAAAGGCCACGCCCCCAAAACACAGGAACGTGCATCACGACCATAACCAACCAGAACTACCACGTCTCATTCATACCACGACACGTAAGGGATAAAAACGACGGACCAAATTATCTGAGATTATAACTCAGAAATAGTGTCATTCTCTCTCTCTCTCTCTCTCTCACACACACACACACACAAACCACTGAAAGCATGGCATACTACTTAATTTGATCGTGCATTCACACAGGTATAAGCTCTCAACACACACCGCTACTATTGCACATTCCCACAACTAAAGGGTTTTTTAGTGGTGTGTGCGCCTTAATCTGTCCTTCAGCTCAACTAAATAATCCAAAGAATCAATAGATTAATCGATCTAACGTAATCAATAGTGAGTATGGCTTTAAATGAATCCCATCTGAGGGGTTTGAATGATTAATTTTTTTAATAATACATTTTTAATCTGCTTGTGCTAAGGATCATGATTATCATTCTTCGCTGATTTCCAAGTTTTCCCCGTGCCAGATGTGTATACATTTATTTTACCATTGACTCGGTGACTCTGAATACATTTCCATGTATTTCAGAAGCATTTGAATATTCAATTTACACATGCAGATAAAGCATGAACAGAAAGACACTTTTTTTCCTTCTTTTTTTGTATTTCAGATGTTTGTTGCTGGCGAATTCTTGTGGGTGAACAGAGCACCATATGTTATGTTTACATCCACGGTGCAGTCGACCTTTACGAGATTTGACAGGACGTGAGCGTCAATAGATGAATCCTCTGTGAGAGACATGATAAAACACATCGATAAGCCCCATCTTCATCCTCCCCTCGCATGCTTTTACACGGTAACCTCGGCAGATCAGCGGCGATCGAATAATCCGTGTAAACTATATAAAAGAGGAAATGAAGAGCTCACTGCACAAAGCCGGAGGAGAGACGGCGAACAAGCCAATACTGCTTCCGCTTTGACAGATCGTTCCACTGTCAGCCCGGCCGTACTCAACAGCCATCATAGAGAAAGAGGAGGCGTGAAGATCAATACGAGACTGCAGGTCAATTTCACATCCATGAGCATGACGCTCTTCACAGGCTGGCCCTGCGTGTGTGTGCGTGCGTGTGCGTGTTGTCATATCTCGTGGTGCGGATCAATAAATCTTCGCGTGATAGAAGACAGAAAAGCAAAGAGGAGCGTTAAAGATGAGAGGGAGCAGATCGTATGGAGGCATGCATCTTGTTTATGGGCATTAACGCTAATGTGAAAACACCATAATTATCATTAGTGTGCTTGGTGGAGAAACACTCACTTATTATTCACCTTTCTCTAACGGTTTGTCACACCGCTTGTCCTAAAGTCTTACCTCATTAAGGAGGAGCGGAACGCTGAGATCTGAGCGGAAATCAAAACACTGGGCCGGCGTGGCGTGTGATCACGAACACATTGTAAAAATCGGCAAGAAGCTGCTTATAAATTCAAAATAACAAAAAGGAATGACATGAGAACACAGGAGAAGACATTGATAGCAAATGTGTTGCGTCGTGTTCATTAGAAGAGGAAGTGAATGAGAGAGGTCTGCTCGGTTTAACCGCCGGTGCATTTTTGATGGACATAATGGAGACTCGGGGCACACTAGACCCAGAGATCACGGTGGAAAAGGACGAGAGCGTTAATACATTTATGAGTACTTTCTGTTATTTCCACAGATTTTAACATCCTGGATTAATAGCCAATGTTCCTGGTACGGTTGAAGTGGATCTACTCCATTCTGGTCCTGGATCTGCCGCTCTGTCTTCCTGTGGTTCCGTACAGTCGCACGCGTTTCAGATCTACATCCAGCATGTCAGTGAAAATATTTTTCCTCAATCCAACATCAGAACTAAAGGATTTTATTTCACGGAACATTTGATCGATTCCCTTCTCTCAATACGATAGCCTTGGTACGGACAAACTGGTCATTGTGGGCGCATTCTATGAATCACACTCGGACTATTATCATTCTGTTCCAATACATTCTGGTACACATAACTATAAGAAGAATATATAATAAAAAAAAATAACATGAATGACGGTCATTGCTTAGAGACTGCTACAATCTCCTATCATAAACAATAAAAAAATAGAAAAATGCCCCGATGTTTGAAAATAATGGAAGATATTACAGTGTACATGTGCATCAACTGCCATATTATGGTGACATTACCACATAAGTGAGTTGCAAACAATCCGTCTCCTCTTGGCATTGCAGTGGTGGACGGGGACAGTATGATGTCATTTTCTGTCCTCAGCCTTGCCCTGTATGTATTCCGCCATCTGATCAAATTAAACTACAGACCACCAGTTGAGAACCTGCACCACACTGAAAATAGCAAGCACTCCTAACAACCACCTACTGATAAAGTTTAGCAACCACCTGGACACAATCTCTAACAACCAGTTAGCGACGCTGTAGAGATCACCAAAACCCGAAGCCGTTTCCAGACAAAACCAAGCAAGTGAAGTCAAGGCGGTCACATTGTGTGTGGTCATGTGACTCGTGAGCGTGCGTCTGTGTGTGTGTGATTTATCTTAGTAGCGAGGTGACTGGTTAACCTACACACTGACTCGGGCAATTATCACCTCAATCTCTCTCTTCTGTCACCGCAACACACACGGACACACACACACGCACGCACACACGACATTCAGCAGTGCCCTGTAGATTCTATATGAACACCGAGTCCCACAACACAGCGTGGAAGGAGGCGTGAGCCTACGATCAGCTGGGTGAACGTCTTCATCACAGGACACTAACACGGCCAAAAAGTGTGTAAGTCACGTGATATTTCATGTTTTTGGTGAGACATACAGTAAGAGTGATGTCCAAATCATTACAATGCCAAAAATGCCAATTTTGCATTTATTAAATACATAGATGGACAGACAGACAGATAGATAGATAGATAGATAATAAACTCCTTATGACTGGGATGTCTTGTTCAAGTGATTGGAGTGAATCAGACGTGATGGAAGTGAAAGTGGATGAGCAGCCTTTCATGCCCTGGAATCTTGACTTTGATGTTTCTGGGAGGATCTGCCCTCAAAGCTGTTTTTCCATACGTTCTCTCCGTTTCCCGCTGGGAAGCAGCATCTCTCTGAAAACAGACGTTTGTTCCGAAACACTTACTCAGTGAAAATTAACGGCACTATCCTCCTAAAACAGACGCCGCAGGGGGGGTTCTTCGTATGTGGCTCAATAACTCCAAGACCAGATGTCGTATCTCACATCTTCCAGTGGCGTAAACTCCTCGCTTGTTGGTCGAGTTGTTCGGACCCATGTCATGATACGACGAGATAATGAAGATGCACACTGGAGAAGTTGCACCAGTCTTCTATCACGTAGGAAACCGCCACAACACATGAGCTGAGGAATGATCTCTCTCCTGGGATGGAGTGAAACCAGATAACTGCACGCATCCATGACGACTACCGACCACCAAGGAGATCAACAACAAGGACGGATGGAGCTCTTTGGGGTGATGCTACAGATTCCACTAGTCACAAACACGCTACAGATCAGCTGCAGCCCCCCGAGCACATGGGAGATGGAAAAGCCCATCAAGGTGTTGTGACCAGGGAAGGTCCAGAGAGTCCAGATGAGATCCCTGCTGAGGCCCTGCAGGCGGGAACTGACCACCGTGCTGCACCAACTCATACAGGATTCCACATGGAAGAATAAGAACCGGGCTGGACTGGAGACACACGAGACCGTCCCTGTCCACACCCTCCACATCAAGGGTCTCTGTCAGGACGGTGGTCCGTGGGCCAAAATAGGCTGAGGACTGCTGACGGTCTCATCAGAGCCCGAACGTTTGACTGTGGCTCTGTGAGGAACTCAAGACAGAGTTGAGGACCGAATGATTATTAATCAGCAGAAAGCTACAAGATGGAGGAAAGCTGCTCCATGTTCAAATGTTCACATCACAGGGGGAGGAGAGAAAAACTCCTTCAGGAACATCATTAAATCTAAACACTGACACTTCACTGCTGGATTTTTTTTTTTGAACGCTTTGAAGAATTTGCTTACGCTTTCCATAAAAGTGAAAATTGTAAACCGGGTGAATGAGCGATGTGATATGAAGAGGAACGAGCGTCTTCCCCCCCTCTCATGCTAATTAAGAGCGTGTGTGTGTGCGTGTGCAGCAGAGGTGTAATATTTGCTTAGCGTGGTTTGTGATGAGACATTAGATTCAAGGTGAAGTGCAACATGTCATTTCATATTCCTTACATGTTGCATGCATATTTAATAGCGCTGTGACTTTGAGATCTCGCTTGGTTACATGGTGATGCATTATTCACCAGTGCTCGGGTTCGATTCCCCACGGTGTTTCTGCGGTGTTCAGTTGAGTCCCTGCAGCCAATCAGATCCATCTGTGCTGACACTAAAAGGCTCTCTCATCCTCCGAAGCTCCTCCTAGCGATGACAGCGAGCGATAAGGACTCAACATTAATTGTCCCACACAATCGGAGGAACGGTCCTCTGACGATTTCCCGTGCGACGTATACGTTGCTGTTTCCGTAACAAATTCATGTCTGAATTAAATCTTACATTCCGTGTGTCAGTTTAACTCCGGAGAATACAAAACGTGATAGCGTTTTCTGGAACAGAATGCTTCACGGTGAGCTAAACAGGCGCGTTCGAATCCCAGGTGTGTGTGTGCTCTCCTAAATGTTCCATTTCATCAACTCAATTGTGAGCACGCAGAGTGAGCAACTACAAAATGAAATATTAAACAACAGAAGCTTTGCCGCTAAGTTTACTTTAAGTGCGTGTGTGTGTGTGTGTGTGTGTGTGTGTGTCATAGTGACGTTTGTTAAAATGAATTTCCTGAACTCAAGGCAACGGCTCCATCTTCATTAACAGAGGAAGATCAGATCAGACACCTGTGAGGCTTTTGTTATCCTGATAGATCATAATGAAGACACCACAGCAGCAAGATGACATTAAACTAAGTCACACACTTCACACGGTCTCTTTCTTAACTCCACACTCAGATATTAGTTCATGTTATAGATTATAAAGTTAGAGCTGTACATCATCGATGTATGTGAAAAAGTCATGAATTGTCAATGAATCCGACATCTAGAGGACATTTGCAGTGGGTTTAGTAAATATGGCCCTAAAATTCCTAAAACGTTATTTCCCTTAAATTTGTATTCATTCTGAATTTGTTGGGGTATCATTCAAAATCATTTTCACATTTATCATCTATATTTTTTTCTATTTAAAAGAAACCTTATGAAGACGATTACCTCAGAGTTTCAAAGACGATTTTACTTTGAAACTAAACATTTCAGTCTCACGAACCCATCAACTATCGCCGCGTTCAAAGTTGGTCCATTTCTCTTTTTGGGAGTGCACATGTTTTGATCATTACGACGGGGTTAACTGTTATTGACCTGTCGTTCTGCAGACCGTACGCTCAGTCATCATCTCCTCTCAGACGCCATCATAACATCGTCCGCCTGAGGGAAGTGTTAATGTAGCAGCTTCGTCGCAGTGCCACCGAGCTGCACCCAGACTAAAGCGAACCTTTACACGGTAACAATTACATGTTCCAAAAATGTCACGACACGTGCGAGTCTTTTCCAATACAGGACTTCATCGTATCGAACGGCAGCCTGTTTAATTTTCCATCGCACCTCAGGTTCTCAAAGCGGGGCCGAGGAGTTCTGCCTCCGGGGCCGCAGTGACGCATTGACGCTCTGATTGTCTCACGCGCTGCAGCGAGGTAAAGGACAAAGACAGAGGCTGTTTAAAAGTCCAGAGAATTTACCACTGACATCAAATCTATGAGTACAACTCACATCTAACAGCAAGTGGACCGAATAGCGGAGGACATCCAAGAAGCCCAAATATGGGAGATTTGGTGGCTCGATGCTCAGTGGGGGATTAATTTCTCTGTTTTCTAAACCAATATGAGCCAGTTTTCCATTCAGCATATATATAATCCATCAAGCAGCTCAGACTTGAGACCAATTTACCTTTGAAATGTGGCTGGGCTGAAACAGATCACAGAGCTGACAGCGTGTGGTGCGTGCTGATTGATGAGCGCTGAGCTTCTCCACAGTGCAGCCAGGAGGTGGGTTGTGTGTTGTTTCTGCACTGCAGGGTGAAAGCCCTTGTCCTGTTCTATAATCCACATTTTACTAAAGTTATCCTATGCGTGAAAATGTAATAATTGTTCATAGAGCATTATCTGGCTTTCCTTTTCACGGCACTGACCTGACCCCGCCCTCTTCCATGAGATGCCTCTTCGCCCGTACCGAACCAATCGTTGCTCGAGCTCTCTGCCACGCACGAGGATCGATCGTTCATCGGCAGGGGGAGAATGCCACAAGTTAAGACAGAGTTTTATTTGGTTATTTGTCTGTGCGATCAAACTAAATTAAAGTGGATTTGTCTCCTCATCTTGCCCCATGTTGTCCCATCATGCCTTGTGTTTTACGGTAGAAACGAACTGATCCGATTGTTGCTCTTCCTCCTCACCTCCATGTCCTTCATTTAACTTTGGCGGCTTTTTTTCTAGAAACACACAAACACTTCCATGTTCTATATATCAGCTTTCCTATATCTATTAGAATTACTTCTTCATCTTCAACACCACTCCCGACTCAATCAAAAAATTGCGATATTTGCGTTTTTAAAAGTTCGTCCGACGTTTTTTCTCTTAATTTAAATTTCACAAAACGCAGGTGAATGGAAACCTGTCCCTCTACCTCTCTCTCTCTCTCTCAGCTGTTTGTCTTTCATGTCCCTCCATACTATTTATCACTTTGAAGACTTCTCGGTACTTCTTTACCTGCACTGTCCAGATGGACGGCAGCGAGCACGCGTGTGTTCTCATGCCATCTGCTCATTACCCGTATCGACACAGACACGACGCCTCCCTCTACCATTTAGAAATGTACTCTGGGAAATGTACCCGCTGCTGGTCCTCAGGGGACCGACTCGTATAACACACACATGACCAGAGCAGCAGCCTGATAAAGGCAGAGTAACGTGTCGTGGTCTGGATTGCCATCAGCTAACAGGTAATCACCGGGGGGAAACGTATCATTTAGGAATTTACCCACCACAGGGTTTTACTGGTGCATTAAAACACCACTTTAACTGCGTGACGGTGGGGGATGGGAGGGGTGTGTTCTGTCGCTCACTGAGGATTTGTGCACTGATCGGTGATTTTCCTTCCATCCAGTGTTTGCATGTTTGGATTGTTCTCCCCCGGCAGTGGTGGAGTTTCCATTTTTATGCATTTTGCGACGTTTTAGGTTACAAATTGAAAAAAGTGAGAGAGAAATACTGAAATTTCGGTTAAAGACAAGCTATCAGCTCCACCAAAGTCCATCGTCGTGCGATGGAATTTAGCTGGTTATTTACACAACCAGAAAGTTGGTATGGCATTATGGAGGGATGTGGATCGAGCCAAGTATGCCTGGGAATAGAACATTTCAAAATGAAATATACAGAATAAAACTATGACTTACGATTCAAAATTTTAAAGGGCAAAAGTTGATATAAAAGTGCCCCATCAAGCAGAAAATTTATCAGGTTCCTCCCATACATTAGCTCGAGGTAGATAAAGAAGTAATTCCTATAACGTACAATAAACGGACTTTGACACTTAGTGGTTGTATAGGACATGACCTCTAGAGTTCAGTTAAGTTTCTTGAATTGTACAAGATGAAGGAATCCATGTTTACGCCCCATCTTAATATCAAGCACATTATTTTGTGAAAACACAGAGATGTCACTGCTGAACTTTGTCAACTTTTTAAAGAATAAGTTGAATTTGCATCAAACTGGCAATGGAATCAAAGCTACAAATCACATCTTACCACTATCTCAAGTGTTCATCATTTTCACACAAGCAGCCACGGCAGCGAATCAATCAACAATCCTGACAATCCGAGTGAGTTTCCAAACGTTACATCAGGAACAACATGGTGGAGACATACTTTTGATTTCCTTTGTTGTTCGTTTGGCCTCATGATAACAGTAACTACGACGTCAAATCGAACTGACGCATGAAGGTATGTCTATAAATACTTTTCAGCCTCAGTCTGCTCCGGTTGAAGACATCATGTTCAGACACTCCATGTTCACTGACCTCAAGTCTGGTCAATCAATAGGGTAGCAACAATCAGCAAGAGAGTGGTTTCATCAAGAACGAAAGAACGTTGAAAACTGGGGAAAAGTTTAGATTGAAACAGAAATAATCTACAATATTATAGAACAAAACCCACATGGTGATACTGATCATGACTGCCTGATTTTCTGTATTATTTTGGCTATAATTGTACTATTAACTCAGTAATATTTCTAATTTGTGGGATGGAGCAGCGGGCTCATCAAAATGTCGCTTAAAAAAACTTCCCTACTTTAACAGATGGTGGTGAATCCATGTTCTGCATAACGGTCACTGGGTATGACCTTTCTGTCTATCAAAACAGATGGAGATCTGACAGAGACAAACATTTCATCATTCATGTGCAGGTGCTCTCGTTAGAAAGTCAGACAAAGAGGATGAGCGTGAGCACGCACTGTAAAATCTGCTAACAAGCGAGGGAAATCTTCTTTTGTCCAACGATTCAACCCTCAAAGAATGGAAGAAGAAGCGGGCCATTAACATTTAGGTTTTTGTCCAACCGCTCGCCTGCAGCTGGGATTCAAAAATTGTCAGCATCAAAAAAAAAAAAAAAAAAAAGTTAAGTCCATGCAAAATTGTAGGAGATAATTTTTGGGAAAAATACAAAATGGAATACCTATTGAAGTGCAAATGGGCGGGGCCTATATGAATTAGGGAGCTAGACCCAAAGGATCCTGGGACGAAAATATTTTGATTCTATGACTTACACCGATTCTACATAAGGACGTGATGCAACAGACTGAAAGACTGAATGGATCCAAGGTAAATCATCCGAAATATAAAAGACTTCGGAGAGAGGACAGAGTAGTTGTACAAAAAACATATTTATAATTTATTTATGTGTTCGCAAAAACACAAACCCTCAACCTCGAGAGCAACCATGCAATCCTTTCATATCCTTAATTTTGTCTGCACGCTTGGCCAAAGAAAAAAGAAAAAACGAATCCACGCTGAAACAATGTCTGTGTCTGTATTTTTGTTGTGATGAGTTTTTTTTACGTCAAGCACTGTGTGAAGTGAACGCAATGCAACGTGTCGGCTGCCATGCCACAGTGGTTTCACTGTGCCAAGACTCACACACACTCACACACACACACACACACACACACACACAATAAAAAAATAAATAAATAAAAAAAATTCTATGGTGTCATGCAAACCAAAAATCTGTCTTCCGTTCTCGATTTCACGTCAAACGAGTTCATGAAAATCAAAATACGATACGATAAATCCCTTTATCGTATCAAAATCATAACTTTTTGGGTAACCCCGCCGATAAACAAACGTCCTTGGTTGGGCGTTAGGTTGATGGTTTAAACAATAAAATGTGAAGTTGTGTTATAGCTGCTGAAATCTCTAAAGCCTGAACTAAGTACAGCTGCTGTCTTTCACCCTGCAATCTGCTGGAGCAAGGAGCTGAAACAGAACGATTTTCCTTTTAACATTAAAAACAGCTATTTGAATAAGCACACTTAAACACCTCCAAGAAATCCCTCATTTTACATAATAATTCTGCGCCTTTCCAACCTTTTTATTTTGCATTTTCCTGCATGTGGGTCTTTAAAGGGCAGAGGCGTCTGTTTGCAATCACCAGCAGCTGGTAAAAGTCAGTCTCCTCATATCCATCTGACACATAATGGCCGTGTGCAAGGAGAAATTACCTGCCATGAAGTTGTCAAGGTTTCAGCGTGGACTGCTGAGGTAACCATTCGCCAACAGTACGAGCAAAACTTTTCCATTTCGTTTAAAACTCAGGATTAACAATTGAAACAGATAATACAGCAATTATATGTGAAGAATAGAGTGCTTTCTGTCACAAAAGCTCTGACTTCAACAATGGAAACTTTAACCGGAGCTTCATCTAAAACACTGTGTGGGCAGCTCGTGTTGTCCGTGCTTCACCATGGCAACAGTCAGGCATACCTTTGTGTCTGACGACCGAGTGTGCCTTCATTTTGGTTTTGTAACTTTCCATCAATGCAGCACTGGAAAAGAATAACAAAAATACTGTAGCACGGACACAAACGTTTTGGTCATTTTTTTTCTTGATTGACCCAGCAGGACCACTGGGCGCCATCGACAAACCTGGCCAATCAAGTCAGACACGTCACGTTAGGGCGCTCTGTTTTTCGGTGGCCTTTGCCGATCCCAGTATTTCCCCTGCTATTGGAATTATTTCACGCCTACGCTGAAGGCCAAACGGAGGCACTGCCGGACCAGAAATGACTGAAAAAGGTCTTTCATTCTGGAAAAATCTATTGGCAGTCGGGAGCTGTCAAAATACATTGGCGGGTTTCCGACAATGTTTCACCCATCTAACTTTCCTCCTTCTTTGTCTGCTTTGCCTTGACTTGAAAGTTTTCTGTGTAGTGTGTTAAACATTATTTCTTTCTGAAAAGTGGCCTCACAAACACGGAGACCCCAGCGATGACAAGACACAGGGTGCTGGAAAACTCAGAGATGAGTTGAGGTGAATCCTTTTTCTGTCGAGCGTGGAGAAGAACAAACAGTCCGGTCGTGAAAGGACACAGATGAACCAAAAGTTGGGATTTAATGCTACAAGGCTTGAAGATATGACGGAAATGTAAACGTTTCACCTGACATTAGAAGCACTGAAGCACGCGGGGAAGCAGGAAGTAAGCGGTGTGTAAAGAAACTGTTTGTATGACTACATAAAGCAGCAGCAATACAATGGACAATCATCCAGTGTTTTTATGCCTCTAAAATACTTCACACAGGATAAGCTGGCAGTTTTAGCTGCTTTTCCGAGTTCAGCGGGAACACTATCACTCCTACACAGTGGAGGAATCTGACTGTGATTCATCCCGCATTCAGTCATGTGACCTTTGATGTACAATGTATGAAGGACCACGGCTTCAAAAACGTACAGTAGCTTCTAAAGGAAAGGCTGGATTTACAGAAAAACGGAAGTTTAAGTGCAAACAAAATGTGGTCTCTAATCTGAAGTTATTCTACAAAAATATTTGGAATTTTACAAGTGTTCGAATTTTCTTAGATTTTGCAAAAATGCAAATGATGAAATTCCAACTTCCCCTGATGAAAACAAATGGTAAAGTGGTTATGTGATGAAGTGATTATGATAAGGATCATGATGAAGATGTTGATAAAAACAACAGTGGAGATGGCGGTGATGATGCTGATGATGGTTAAAGCTGAAAAACATAGTGATTGTTGATGATGAGGATGATGATGATTAATACCATGGCGGTGATGATAACGATGGATAAAGTGAAGACAACGATGAGGATGATGGACGCAAAAGAACAACCATGACTGCGACGCTGATGATGTGGTGATGAAGATGAAGGAACAAGGTAGACAATGTAAACAAAGATGGTGATAAAGATGGTGATGATGGGGAAGATGAAGATGATGATAGTGATGAAGATGATGACAAAGATACCGAAAACAACAACAGGGGTGGTGATGATGATGTTGATTATAACGCTGATGAAGACGATGATCGTTGGGACAACAATAACTGCAGTGATGAAAACGGCGATGACGGTGTTGATGCTGATGAACGCGATGAGGATGAAGATGATGATCTTGATGACGATGATGATGACAAAGAAAAGATGACTTTAATGCTGATGAAGATGATCATAAGAATAACGATAATGTTGCTGCTGATGAACACGGTGGTGATGATGATGATGATGACTAAGATGACTTTGATGGTGATGAAGATGATAGCACTGATTGTAATGAAGCCTCAGAGATCGGGCTATTTCCCTCTTTAGTACATTAACATACTGACACTGCTTATCCATCTAAAAAAAAACAAAAAGAAAAGAAAAAAAAGGACAATATTTACACCTGCTCGCATTAAAACATTTCATCGCCGCTCCAAACAGATCAACCAAATGAAGCTTCTCGAATGCTCATTTTTTAAAACAGAGATGTGAATAAAATGAATGACAACGACGAGAAAACAGCTCTCATAGCCTGGAGGGTTCACGGCCCTGACATGACTGTGAAAATATCACGAAAACAAAAACCAAAGCTGCTGTGTGTGTAGGTGTGGGCGAGAGAGAGTTAGTAAAGCAAAGTGCGGAAGGTGAGGAAGGGGAAAGGGGAAGGCTCAAATCAACCATCTGCTGACTGGAAGCCACTGGGCTCTGGGTGGGGTGTGTGTCAGGGTGGGGGGGGCGGCTTAAGGAGACGATTGGAATTCAGCCGACA
>OMNV01024262.1:20601-30986 GCA_900303265.1 Brotula barbata
CGACAGACTTCCTCTGTCAGACCAGAGGGAGGAGACACACAGCGTGATCCATCGTCATGACAACATTATTATTAATGTTAACTTATGAGCAGAGTTAGTTTGCTGCTAACTTAGCTAGCCACTTACTAGCTTTTCACTTACAGTAGCTCAGCTAATTTGAACATAAAGCAGTTTTCTGGTAAATATCTACTTTTCCCCATCCCCCTAAAAGGATGAAGCATGAAACTTTCTAACTCTCCACAGATTGATTCTTTTCTCTGATTTGGTGTTGTACTTCTGTTATCGATCCCTCTTCCTGTCAAGGTAAAGCCTTTTTTCACGAGTAAACGGTGACATCTACTAGTTAGCTCTGGCAGAGGGTTGAACTATTGTGAACAGGAAGTAGTGAGGAGATAAGTGGACACACAGTAGGAAGTAAACAAAAAACGTTGCAATAAATTTACAATACATGAACTCTGACTTTACATGTTTGTCGTCTCAGTATCACAGTTCCTTCCAAGGAATGCCAGTAATTTACTTACGTTCTGGTCTAGTTTTGTTAGCTATCTTGCTAGTTTTTGTGTTAGCGTATGCCATTAGCTTTTTGTCATTGTTAGCCTCATCAAAAGCAACGTGAAACACGTTGTATTTTTAAGTTCATTCTGTGCAAATTAAAAGTTTGAGTGCTTGATGCAGTTTCACTCCTTTTTTACACACATGCAAAAAAGTCAGGGAAATAATCTAAACCCTCACATTACGAATGGAGCTAGCGAGTATAGTAATATCCCCTCTTTGTTTGCTTCTTTTAAAGCACAGATTTCTTCCTTTTTACCGTCATGTTTATTTATAGGGAGTTTTTCAGCACATTGGGATTAACAAATAAACTTGATCGACTGAAATTTAAGCGTCATTTAAATGATAATATTCATTGTCAACCTGCTGATAAAGTGGAACAGCGAGCATGTTTTGCCAGGGAGTACATGCAATAATCCTGTGATCCTGCAGTAGTTGTGGGTATTTAGATGCTCCAGCAGAGATTCATCCCGTTTCCAGTCGTTACTAAGATACAAAGCTTTGCAAAACAGTGCTGACAAAGAGGCCACGCTGAGCCAAATGAGAGTAATTCATACAAAGCACAGCTCGCCGTAGCGCTGTAACCACGGCTACCTCACAGTGCCAGAGGTGTGTTTATGGATTTGCCAGCGAGCGGGACAGAATCAGTTTCAATTACAGCCGCCAGCACGGAGCACAAACAGGCTTCCGACATGAGCATCGCGGATAATAATTTACATCTTTCTCTCATTTCACTGCGAGCGTCGGCAGAGTGAATCACAGAGTTTAGAGGCACAGAGATCAGTGAACGCTCCGTCTGATACAGAAACGCTTCACACACTGATTATCACAAAGCGGGGTTTAAACTTTGATTTGGAATTTTTACCTCCGAGGCAGGATGTGTCAAAAACTTCTCTGACAGTTGGTAGACGGATTGGACTTGTTACATTCTGGTACTGATCAGCCTTATGTGCACAGCTACAAAATAAACATAAGATGATCTGCACCGTTTGCTTTTTTGGATAAATAAAGTTTCACCTTTAGTTAATTGTTCACTTTATCACTTTCATAAAAATCAACTATTCCCTTTGTTAAGATATCAAACCACTAATAAATTATTCAGTTTTCTTGTGATAACTAGATGACCCAACCCATTATCAGGAGGTTGCGATAGGTTGTTTCCTCTTACTTATCATGTTCATGAGAGATCCAGAGCGCTCTCCCAGCATGCATCGGATCTTTGAGGCTGAAGTTAGACGGGATCAAATGAACCAAACACGATTTTCGAGTTCTCCACAATTATGCGGTTAACTCAAGAAAACGAACATCGTTTTCTCATGAAAAATAAAAAAAGAGAATTTTTTTTTTTTTTTTAAATAGTACAGCCATTCTCGGCTTCCATAGGTTAAACTGCGCTTTTTGTTTGCTTACACACAATTATTTTCAGACCAGTGAGGCTCTGACAGAAAACCTTAAGTTTTAAAATTATCAATAATTTACCACAGTTACCAAACCTGGGATGAAGAATGGAGGAAGAGGTCTGCTGTGAATATCTTGATTTGTACAAAATCAGATAAAGTGTCTGATGACTGTTATTTATTGATTCAATTAGGTGGATATGTGACCACAATGCAAAAAAAAATGACCACTCAGACACAAGAAGTATAATTAGGCCGTAATTGTGGGGCACTCGAGTGGGGAGCTGTATTTTGGCACAACTACACCTGATGGAAACAGCTGAAAAAAGAAAAGATCTGAAGAACGAAGCGGACATGGCGGATTAGCTTTTTAACTGGTGAAAGTTTTGGTCCATTGTTTTAAGCAGCATAGCTTTGCTCTCCTAATGTCATCACATTGATTTGTTTTGTGAATGTCAACAAGTAATTATGGGAGTGGTTGTTGGCAAGCTGTGATTACTGATTAGATGTCAGTTGCAAGAGGAAAAACAAAAAACTGATTAAGACTCTTTCAAAAAAAAAAAAAAGATAAGAAATCACTCCTTTATTTGACCATCTAAAATGTTTAATTCCTTTAGAAAAATAACAAAAAACCCCTCCACGGACCTGTCGTGCTCACATTTATATGATAATATTCCAGAGTGACACTCGTGAGTTTCGAAGCAGATGGTTTTGTGAGTCAACATCCTGACTGCATTAAAGCCTTAGGAACCTTCACAATGTCATTATCAAAAATTCTCCTGTGTACTCATTATGAAACAAAAGACGAAAGCAAAAATGGAGCCGGTGCTTTGTGTGGACAACTCAGAGGTGTATGAAGTAGCTTTGTTGGCGTGTGGCGTGAACACAGAGCCGGTGACCGCGGGAACGCTGCTGGAGAAGTTATCAGAGCAGCAGCCAGGATGTGAAAGCAGCACTGACACCACGTCTAATGTTTACTCCCAATGTAATCAACTTCCTCGCATCCCCTCAAAGAATAAAGGAAGGAAAATCAATGGCTCAGCCAATTTTATCGCCGGTGTGATGTGGTAAATACACTTACCTTCAACCTCGCTGGCTTCCCACAGCCCGCCAGATGGATAATTAGAGGGTGGATGGAGGGACGGATGGAGAGCGGCGCTGGGCAGAGGGAATAGAAAATAACGAGACCAGTTTAATTACTGCGGGACACAGAGGACTAATAAGACTTCTCTGTCACTTTGTGATCAAACACCAGAGGTCGCGTGGGACGAGGCCCGAGTGACACAGGAAGGAGCTTCACGTCCTGACAGCGGGGGAAGCGACACACAAACAGGTACGATGCTTCGCCTTTTAAGTCACTATTCATTGATTGCAAGGCCACTTTCGTCCGGTACTGGAGCTACAAGCCGAAATTTTTAGTCATAAACTTACAAATAGACTTACTGCAGTTAATCAAAGTGATAAACAAAAGACAGAGGCAAAGGACAGTTCAGGTCCTTCGCTAAATTTATTTCAGTTCATTACTCAATGGTACCTTAAAACTTACCACAATAAAAATAAATAATAAAAATTCTGCTATCATATGACAATGTTGTCAACTTTTGGAGATGGATGAGGAAGCGTCATGAAGGCTCCTCCTGCCCAGCAAGAGGCAGGAGGGCGGATCAGACAAGATGCTACATTTCTTTTAGAAACACACTTTTTTAAATGTGCTTTTACTTAATTCATTCCATGTATATCTTGTAAATTATTCTATTTTTGCTTTAAAATCTTAATTTTTTGCATTTTTGTTACTTTTATGATGCAGTTGCAATTGTAAAGTACTATGTAACTATGTTTTGAAAGGTGCTATACAAATAAAGCTTTTTCTTCTTCTTCTCATTATTATCATTATTACCTGAATGAATCAATGCAAACCTTAATAATCAAGGTCTCTCAGTCAGTTTAAAGTGTCTCCAGCCGATTAGGAGGGAACACGTACATTTTTTGTTAGTCTATGCTAACTAGCAAGCACTAGCTAGCCTGCTAACCTTAGCCATTTCCACACATTTTATCCTTCAATAATGTAGCGTACTTGTATAAAGGACTGTGGTTCTTTCACACCAGCTAGCCTCTTTTTCTAACTTCCTCCTGGTGCATATTCTATGTATCCTCTATTGATGCTAAACATTGTGGATTAGTCTTTCTTCATCCATGGCGGTATCTGTTATCGCAAGCACCAGGAATTGAGTATGGTGCGATCGACCAATGGCAGCCCTTCTGAGGTGGGTGCACACAGAGTCGGTGAGCGATTTCTGGCACCAGAGCAACGTCACACTGTCACACGCAACCCGTGTGGATGCCTGCGTATAAAGTTATGTTTATATTGAATTTTTTTGTCTGTCTCTCAGTCTGTCACGTTGCGTCCTGAGATGTTGGCGTGTAATTACTTGCTCTCTGTCACATCTATCATACGGTGATCTCTATGTCATTGCCATTTTCAAGGGGCCCCTTTGTTGTTTGCAGGTTTATCAGAAATGACGGACAAAAGATAAAATCGTAAAATCGTAAAAGTAAAATTCCAAAAGAGGATTAACAATTGCTGCGTACAGGCAGTGTGGTTGTAAAAATTCAGCAGCTAAGCAGCTGACTGCTGCTGAAATGTATGTTGTACATATACCAACATAAACGGAGGGAAGAGAGCGATGGCACGGCTGTAGAAACTCCCTGTTCATTTAGCAGATCGGTGATGCTTTGTTATTGTTTTTTTTCCCCTCTCCTTTCCTGTCCGTTGAAACATTAAAATATCCTAACAGAAATGTCTCCACGGCAGCTAAATGTTTAATATGACAAACAGTGATTGTTCCTCTAGGTTTGGCACAGAGGACATTAGCTTTACTCTGAGATTTATCCATCTCTACGCCACTGTCCCCTGTGTTTGTTTCAGCTACAGCCAAATAAAAATACATCAGCACGCAAAGTGAATTAAAGAAACATTAAGATAGGAAGAGTAAATATTTCATTCGCGGGGCCGCCGCTCATCCCAGGCTTGCTTTAATAGTTTATGAAAGGATTCTGTGGTGTAAATCTCAGCACAGTGAGCACTTGTGTTTTTATCACTGTAAACACCGACCTCATCATCATCATCTTCCGTGAATTATATTCTGTTATATTAAAAAGGCTACATAACCATTCCCCTGAAAACATACAAACTAGAGATGCACGTTATTGGATTTTTGCCGATATCCGATATGCCGATATATTACAACTCATGTTGCCGATACCGATATCTACTTTTCTCTTTTGTAATGCAATCAACATAATTGTGCCTATATACATTGGAATGCATTTTAAAACGTATAATATTCATTTATTGTGCAAAATAAGAAAAAAAATAATTCCACTTGATTAAGTAAAACATGCCATATTTATTTTATAACTTTAAAAAAACAAAACAAAAACACTTTGGTGATGCTCTTCCTAAGACATCCAAACAACATCCACAAACAGGGCCAATCTGACCTCTTCCACTCGTTGCACAGAAACTGACATAAATATTAATAAATAAATCCCTGTTCACAGGTAATATATGAAAACTGTAGGAAATATAACCACCTGAAACGACTTTGAATTAACTGGAAATACGAGCTCATTATGTGTCCATAGAATCCTTGAAATGACGTAAAACTGGGCTCATTCTCCATAGCACTGTGACGTGGAACCAAAACAAGTGTACAAAGTATAAGGAGCTCAGTGAAAACAAAGCCCTCCTTAAAAGTCCAATGAACTAAGCTGAACTACAGCTAGCTATACAGGACATCCTCAAGAGTTAGGGGCAGATTCGTTCGTACAAAAATGAGCTTTGTTGCCTTTTCGTAATTTACGCGATTTCTCGTCTATGACATGGGCGACAGAGCTGAACAGCGTTCACTGTCCAGATGTCGTGGTAAAACTCATCAGCAATGAGCTTCTCTATGTTGCTGTAAATAACAGCTTGCAACTCGGGTACGGCCGCATCAGAAATATACCTCCGACTGGGGACCGTGTAGCGAGGCTCAAAGAACTCCATAAATCTTCAACGAGTGAAAACGCCCGGTTGTCCAGAGCGATACACTTCATCTGTATTTGGGTGATGCCTTTGGCCTGTGAATGGTCGCAGTTGTAGTTTGTGGTTTTATTAAATGATTGGAGACGTGGCTGCTTCTGCGTTCTCTTCGCGACAGGTAACAACTTGTACGTTGACTGATGTTGGTGTTTTATTTTAAAGCCAATTTCGGCAGATACCGATGTTGTGCTGATAGTATCTTGCATACCTAATATAAACTGTGACTGATTTGTAAATTTGATACGAGGACATAGTTACCAGGCAACAAATTTATGAAACGTAGGACACAATGTCATGGAGTCAACATGTCATGAACGTGAAAACTAAGCTATGCGAAAAAATAAATAGGAATATTTCTATAGAGTTGTCCAGAACTCTGGCATTTAATTAACAGCAAAAGTCTCTCTGGTATCAAAAAATTCCTCGTCTAATTTCTTCAGAGACATTTTCTATGTTTGTTCCTGCCTCCAAAGTGCTGCTATTGGCTAATCGAACTGTGCTAACTATCTGGCGCGTGTGACGGTAACAGATGATGAATGGCTAATCCACAAAGTTGAGAAATATGGTCAACGTTCAATACACTGCAAGGAAGCTGTAAGGTGAGGAGAGCCGGTGTGATATAGAAGATGTCTTTACTGTCTTTACACATATACCGCGTTATTTATATGTTATTTATTGTTAGAAAACATTAGTGGACATAGCTTGTATGTGCTTGCTAGCTAGTGCTTGCGTGTGTAGCCAGCTAATGTTGAATGAATGAAGTAGCGACAACAGAGGGCCGTAGAGATAAGACGTGAACGTGATGTCCCGATCCCTGGTTAGTTTCCTTTCCAATGATTTCTTTTGAAATGTCAAAGAGTGACATCGCCTTGCAACTGCAGTCACATTTTGAATGTTATTATGGAAGTGGTTGTCTTTCGTCGTCTGTTATTACCCGTACTACCACTAGAGGTCATTCGCAGAGGAAAAATCTCAAAACTAAGGATTATCACTTGAGTCGTGAATAGCAGTTTTATCAGAACATCTCCCGAAGCGTCCGACCGTCCCGAGAAACCGGACATTCCTGGACAAAGGAGACAAAAGCTACAGTCAAGAGCTGGCAGAGCTGAGTGGTGGGCTGAAAAAAGCCTCCTATTAACAAACCCTCTCTTTTCCTCTCTCTCCATTTCTCTGCTCACCCAGGCAGCAGAGTCTCCCAGGGGTGACAGGAGGCGCTGGGTGGCTGATAGCTCGAGTAATTAAAAGGGTTGATTAGAGTGACGGAAGGAGAACACCCGGGGAGAAAACAGGAGTGTCTCTGAAGACAGCGAGGAGGTGGGAAACTCATCGTTATAGCGGGAATCACGTCAGATCAGCCTCCTCGTTAACGCGGGAACTTTTTTTTTTTTTGGCCTCAGTCGCTTGAATTGGGGCAGAATCTCAGGAGGGACGGCATCACAGCAGAGACCCAGAAACACACAGATCTGAGATTTCAAGGTAAAGCCAAGAGCAAGACGTCAGGCCTACTTACACCGCGCTGCTCCTCGCTCAACCGGTCATTCTCAGACAGCCTTGACAAGGAATATTTTGCAGCCATAAATATACTATCAATGATCAATAACTGGTTCAGACAGACTGGACTTTTTAGGTTTAATGTCACAATTTCAAGATTGATTTTCCCATCATTGCCTTTTCCATGTTTAAACTTCCTGGACACGCATTTCAGTCAATATGGGTTAAAATAAAATGAGGTCACATGAGATCTGTCACGGCCTTGATGTGTAAAAAAAAATATAACTTAAAGAGTATATTTGGTACTTTTTCTCCTTGCAAAAATCAAAATTAGTCAAATTTCACCCAAATGTATGAAAAGTTAATATTTCTGTTTACCAGACACATGGAAAACATGTAAAAAGGGCGGACGGGGGATTCAAACTCTTCCTGCTGCGAGTCAAGAGTGCTAACCAGTGTAACAGGAAGAGCAGCCAGTGATCCCGTGCTGAAATGATTATGTAGGAAATGTGATCAGTGGACTGGATGATTCGATTGAAGACATTCCTCTGTTCATCCCCAATACGTGTGGGGAAAAGGTAGCCCTGTTTATACACACACACACACACACACACACACACACACACACTGCAGGCCATATCTGCGGCAGCTGTTCGGGGAAAAGACCACCGCATTAAAACTCTTTTTAACAAACATCTACGAATTACAGAAAACAAAATTACCCAGAATGCACACTGATTTGTTTGGTAAACAGAAACGTAGCTGCAATCTAATGAATGAGTGAGTGAGGAGAGAGAAAGGAGACACACTACGCGAAAGTCCGGTTCAATTTAGTGCCGTTGTCTTCATTATACTGAACCTTCTTCTGTGCGTGTTTGTGTGTGTGTGTGTGTATGAGAGCACTACGTCTGATCAAACTGTCTATTTCTGAACAACTCCCACCTTTACAGCAGCAGCTGTGCTTTTCCTCCCGTATAGATTCATGACAAATTCCTGATACCCTGACGGACGTCTAAAAAAAGCTCTGCGTGTATGAAGAGTTTGTATGAATCACAAACTTCAACAAACAGCCCGCAGGTTTCAAGTCAACAACGCTTTATCCATAATTTAAATTTGTCAGCACATAAGCAGCCATTATTCGAGCTACATTTGTCTGCACTGCGATGACACGAACGAGATGCTGCCAGATCGCTCTTGCTAGCTAGCGCTCAGTAATTGTGCGAGAATACGGAATGATACGACGGCGTCTCCCAGCACCCGTCACTGTCAAGTCATGTCCAATTTATTTATAGCCCAATGTCACAGACAATGACGCAGATGTCTTCACAGGCCCACACAACAAACAATTACTGACTTGACATAAAGATTCATAGGGAGAAATTCCCCTCACAAAAAAAAAAAACTATATGGGGGGAAAAAAAATGCAAAAAAACTAAATGATGGAAAATTGGAGGCGTATGGGGTTGGAATAAATTACAATGAAATAATGATGAAGGGACATAACATATACAACACCAGACACCTGAATTAATTAGAAAACCACGATCATCTTCACGACTTCTACAGAATCTTAATGTCGTAGAACCACTGAACAAAGCATCAAACTTTCAAACGTGTAGTGGTTGAATAAAGGCTAAAAATAAGAGACTGATACAGCCGGTGGATGGCTTACAGGGATTGGCTGATACAGTCTATCTGTGGTATAGATTTTTAAATTTTCAAGAACGGGTCCCTCTAACTCAAAGCATTTGTACCGATGATAGTAGAGGAATTTTTTTAATTTTCTGAAATAGTTCCATGACTGGAAAACCGATTTTCTTGACAGTAGACAGTTATTTTCTTGTTCGATACCTGAACTATTTGGTTTTAATCAAGATAATCTGATTGATTGCTGCGAGTGATTTGCGTATCGAAGTACTGGAAACAGTGTATTAAAGGTCTGGAGCATTCTGGTTTGTAATGTGTCCAAGTTAAATGACATTGACCCAGCAATGAGTGCGGACAGGCGGGGACATTGAAATTGATTTAGTGCCCTGCTGGACCCTCGCAGAAAGCGTCTGCTCTGATTTCAGCGCGAGCACAGCGAACCCAGACGAGGTTGGCGATGGAATAACCTCAATTAAACGAAGACCAAATGCACGCGACCTCCGCCAGCCCCTAAACGAGGCAGCACTCAGAGAACGTCTCCACCATACAGGGGCGTCCATCGCATTCCATTAAAACGTGCTCCACACACGCAGCACCGTGACATAACACACATTCAGTGTATCATTTATTATTGACTTGGAAATTATTAATAGAGGAAAACTACAGTAAATCAGAATGCGAGCTTGTTGCTGGTTATTTCTGATGAGAGCTGCCATATTGTGTTGAGCAGAATCATCTTCACGTAGACCGTAAGAGACTTTGAGTTTCATCAGCACACAGCCATCATATCGCATTTACACTCAACATAAAAGCATACATACATAAATATATACGTATCTCTCTCTCTATATACATACACACACATACATATGGGTGCAAGTATATATATGTATATACTGTATATATATATTTGGCTAAATTTAGATTTCATTTACATTTTTTTGACATAAATACAAACATATACCCGCACAGTGATGTAAAGTAAAAAATGATCTGATTTAGAGTATCTATATATTTGCAAATAATTACTTTTACTTCACTGAATTTGTGAGAGAGAGAGTGTTGGGCAAAAAAAGGAGATTTGACAAAAAGGTTTAATAAATGACAATTCATATTTCACAAAAGAAATAATATTTTGATAAAAATGTCGTCATAATAGTATGAGAATGAGGAAAAAGTTATTCAAAAAATGTTTTTAAAAGAAAATATTTTTG
>OMNV01024262.1:38922-51736 GCA_900303265.1 Brotula barbata
AAATAGGAATACTCATCCAAAAACTATACTTACCTGCAGCATGTGTGTGTGTGTGTGTGTGTGTGTGATCTCACCTTGAGGCTACAGGGCTTGTTCTGGTCCGGACTCTGGGCCTGTGAGAAAGAGGAGAGGCCTGGTTGTGATTTTTGACGGATATGTAAGAATCTCAGTGGGGGAGTGTGGGGGAGGGGGCATTGACATTCAGCAGCCGGTGCCTTCTCCAGACATCTGTACTGACCTTTTGACCTCACAGTGAAAATCATTTGGCAGCTCTTCGTACAGACACGCAGGACAATTTGATACAGTGGCCGAAACTCTCTCTCTCTCTCTCTGATCGCCTTTACTTAACTCACGGTGTCAAGGACTTTACAGAGACCTCGGGCCTCATTTACAAAACTTTGTGAAGAATCCAAACTAAATATTGATTTGCCGTCTCTTCTCTTTTCCCACAATTCCCTCTCCTAAGGTTTCTTCCTTTTCCCCTACTTCCCTGCTTACACGTTAAATGATCATTGCTCTCATTACAGTTGGTCGCGTCACCATGAGAAACACGGACAGAACTGAGTTCTAGATCCATCGTTATGGTTTCAAGTTACGGCTAAGTTACACAACTTTAAGTTCTGCGTGTATTTATGTCATTTCAAATGAATCTTAACACAGTCTAACTACCACAAACTCAGTTTAACACCACCATTAGCAGAGACATAAGTGTAGCTATGTATGTGTGTAGTTTGGTGTATATTCTAGTTGCTTTGCGTCCGTCCAGACGCAGAGGTGGAGGGTCCATGTGAGGGGGCCGCAGTGACCAGGTGGATTTTATTAATTAGCAGAGAAGGATTACTTTTTAAAAAAACTATTTAATTAGCTGGTGTTGAGTCGGGTCGTTAAAGAAGCTCGCAGGCCTCCTCCTCATGTAATGGCCACCATCTGTCTGTCTGATAAAAATAGCCTCACATTTGAAACTGAAGAATCTGCTCTGGGAAAACTCTAATTTACCGAGCGGCAGTGAACCTCACACCAAACACTCGGAGCACACCTTGGTGTCAATAATCTCTGCCAAACAGAGATCTTAATGAAAATACAAATCCCAGTCCAGTTTTCATGCTTATTATACAGTATATTTGATTGTACTGTGTGTATGTTTGTCCCCTCCCCTGAAAACACAAACATTTATCAGTGAAACAAAGGCTGTTATGATGTGATTAAATAAATATGACCCCTAAAGGTGAGCCTACAAGGAAACACATTGTCTTCAACCTGAGTAATATTATATGTCATGAGGCTAAGAAGAGTATTTGTATTCTTTATGTACTCTTTATGTTGATTTAGTACCGTAATCTTGCATTAACTTCAATTCAATTTATCCACGCTCTGTGTGTGTGTGTGTGTGTGTGTGTGTGTGTGTGTGCGGTCTGTCCACATGAACGTCTGTTTTGGATGATGAAAATGCCCACACCTTGTTAGTCTGTGTATATTTTACGTCTGGGCACATCACTTCCATTTGACGCTAACTGTCTGCAGTTTGATTCCAACACACTCTAACCAGGTTTCCATCCCAGCTAAGTGATTTTTGGCAAAGAAATGTTTGTCCATATGGACTATAATTATGAGTAATATTTTGAAGTCTCACAAGAATTTTATTTCTGCTTTTTGATTCACTGTGAGAGCCCAGAAATTATCAAAACAAAATACAAGCGATAGAAGTCTTTCATTTACCCATCACAGAAAAAACGGATGGGATTGCGGATTTGAGGAATTAAAAAAGAATTAACATTTACTCTGGAATATGGACTATTTTGGATGAAGTAGGGAAAAGTGTTTATCAGTGTCAATTGTGTTTGGCGGTTTCAATGTGTGTCAAAATAAAATGACAATTGAAAAAATTATAAACCAATTTGCAGTAATACAGTGTAGACAGTGATTAAGGATGATGATTGCTAAATAGACATTTTTAAAATGTTGTTAAAATACCTTTGTATTATCAAACTAACACTAAAAAATACAAAATTCATCAATACATTTTTTTAAATATGAAAGTATGAAAAAAATATCTACTACATATTTTTAGTCCCTTTATTTCTAATAATATTGATTAATTTCATTATATTATTATTGATTTTACTTGTTAATTTTTAAGTAAAAGTGTTGAAGATGCCATTGTCCTGTTGAAAAAGTACTATTAATACAAATTTTACACTAAGTATTATTAAATTATTAAAATGTTTCGATTAAGCTGAAACTGGGGGGGGCAAAATAGATTTTTTTCATAGGGCACTAAAATAAGCCACAGTAAGCAAATACTAAGACTTTATCGCTTACTTCCTGTATACAGCAGCCAGTATTTTATTCCACTTTATGGGAAAGAAGAGTTGAATAATTAATATATCGCTCAGTTAAAAATGAGACGTCTCATTCATAAACATCAATAATATGTGGAACAAGATCGTTTCTATCCGATTTATCCTCCGCAGATCAAACAGGAAGTGTGTGAGTGAGTCTTTGTATCGTATCTAGCAATTTATCTTTGTAGTGCTGAAGTCATGAAGTTACAAATCACTGGATCCACTGATCCATGGGGTTCCTTTCAATAACACAGCAGCCTGACAACATCTACAGAATGATGATGATACAATTATTTTCTTATCAGATATACTGTAAATGAGCTACATATCATGGTATTCTGAAAGATATTTGGAATGTCACTTTAAGGTTAACAAGGCATGAAAAAGTAACTTATTTTTTCTAAAACTGCAAAAATTAAACTTTTAAATATTTTTTTTGCAGCCCTGACAAACAATAAAAATGATTCTGTATTCAAATTAGAACTGTCAGAGTATTAAAACGTTTCATCACAATTAAAAAAGAGTTTAAAAGCACTTTTCACACTTTTGCAGCAACTGGAACAAAATCTGCCCCACCGACAATAACTTACGACAGCAGAACGAGCTGGTTCCATTCTATTAGTCTACTCAAGACTCAGGACACGAGCGCAGCATCAGTGAGATGAACACAGCAGCTGTCTTGCCTTGCATGCTTTCATGTTCTGAGCTCTTACGAATGATTGCGTTTACAACATAATAATTTGGCTAATCGATTAAACCACGGCTGACCAGGTTAATTTGACTGTTGTAGTTAAGATACAAAAATTCATTTAAATGAAATTTATAAAACACAAGTAACCTACAGTTTGATGACAAAACTGCCAATGGACAGTAAAAATCTGACATGGTTCCTTTTTTTTCCTTTAAATTTAATCCGCATCCAGGTTTTTTCACAGTGTAACACCACACATTCAGACTTTTGTGAATTCTGTGTGTGAATTCAGACTTACTTACTTAACACAAAAGTAAGGTTTTTTTTCTGAGCAGCTTAGAGCTACTTCCACATGTGGCCCCATATCCTATACATATTATACCTGATTGTTTAGGTTAGGGCGTTTTCCTACCTGTTGTGTATAACTGATCCCTGACGTCATCATTCAGCGTCTGTCAGCAGCAGGTTCAGTTTAAAGTTAAAGATGAGACAGGGAGACAAGTGGATAGAGGAGCTGCTGTTGTTAAGACATGCGTGTTAATTAACTGATTCATTAATTGGTATTCGAAGTGTTTTATATTTGTAATGCCATGACCCATGGGTCCATAAGGAGCTTTTCCGCTTGTACTAGTTTACATAAAAGGAAGCAAAATTAAACTTTATAAAATTGTAACAGTGTATATTAGCTGCAAAAGTTAAACCGGAGCAAGGCGTAACTTAAACAAAATGTGGAAAAAAAAAATTAATTGTAAAAAAGTCTTTGTTTTGTTTCCTCACTTGGAACGCCGGATTTTAGTATAACTATGAGGCGTTCTGTTGCTCCACGTGACATTGTTTTGGTAGCGCGCGCATGGTGAGGGCAGCTCTCCATTCATATGGATGACAAGGATGAATGTCAACATTTATACCCAAAATATCCTATGTGGGCTAAATATCGGAATGTTTATTTAACCTTGTAGTGCGAACGAAGCATTAGTTTGCTAATTTAAATGTCGTGTCATGCCAACTAGCGTTTCCGCACATTATCCCGTGTCGCAAAGCCGCACTGTGCGACAAGGACACAAACGTCATTTTCACGTTTGCTTAGTTTATTTAATAGAGACGTCGTTACAATTCACAGAGTTTTAGTTCGTGATTGAGTTTAGCTACACACACTGTCACACGAAGCTTTCATACAAACAGGAGAGCAGACACTCACCTTCCGCGATGGTCAGACTCAAACCGCATGTGTTTACTGAGCATTATGGGTAATGTAGTTGTAGTGTATGCACCGAATCAGGAAAGCAGTTGCTACTGATTCATATAAAACTACAAGTCCCATTAAGGCACGAAAGCAATTCTATGGTTGCATTTAAGGAACATAGGAAAAAGTCGATAGTGTTATCTTAAAGTATATTAATTATTACTATTATTATTTTAAATAAATTATTATACATTTAATGTATTAGTTAGGTAATCTAAATCATTATAAATTGGGAAACAGGAACAAGTCACAAAACAATTGACAAAATATCGTCAAAATTATGAAAAGTTATGTTTATGTAATCTTTAGTTTGTGTCAAGCAATTAAAGCAGGTATTGTGCAATATTGTGCATTTTAAACACAATTTTAGCTTGTTACACTACTAAACGTGGCATAAAACAATTTCCAAGGTCTAGGCCTCTTGGCCCTTCTGTAAAGTTGATATACCTTACTTAAAGTCCTCTGACATTTTATTTACACAATTAATATGAGGGAACAAAAGAAGTGATGTGAGAATATGAGATAAGTAACATATAGAAATAAGATAATTGCACGAGAGGATGAAATACTTAATGCAAGGGAATGAGATAAGTAATCTGGAGGTATGAGATAAAGGTAAGGGTGATGTAGTCTGGGTTTGTTATCTCACTTAAAGATACCACAAAGTGTATTATGGTGTTTATTTAAACTTTTTTTTAACTTCATCTGGTGAATCCTTTCCTCACCACTTACAGTTGTGCCAGGCTAGTGGTTCTGTGACTTCAGCTCTACTTTAAGTGCAGAGAAAAAGTAAGCCCTTTGCTGCTTGGTACAGTTCAGCCAGAGTTGGTACAGTTATACAGAGTAGAAAATAATACACAAACAAAATAAAATCAACAATAATTTGAAAAATATCCCAAAATAATTTTTTTTTTCATGATACAAGCAGACAAAATCTTTTATTTCCACGCTGTAATTATTGTACGATTACAGAGTTTTATGTTTCCCATTATATTCCAAAAAATTCACTATGACTTTTCTACAAGTGAAGACTGAGTGGTTCTTATGCTAAAAAAACATACATTCAAATGATAAAAACAACAGTGCATCGAGGACTAGAAAACCACTTGTGATATCTAACACGTAAACAGATGTTAACATTGCAACCCTTTTTCAGAAACTGCTATAAATATTTAATCTCAAAAAAATAAACACAACCAAAGCACGACGGACCAATTATCTCCACATCCCAAAGGATGAAAAGGTCGTGTTATACATCACAGTTGGTATAAATAAAGTCCTCGATATATTTCAATGTTTTGTAGCGTGTAATCCTGTCACACGTATGTCAAATCTTCACACTTGCAACATATTTTATTGTTCTGTATGTTCATCCGTCTTTTTCCCTGAAAACACACACATACATCAGCGAAGGCAAATCCCTTTATGATCTGACTCGATAAAAGCCGCCACCTACAAGGGACGTCTTTATATCTTACAGAGTTCGGCAAATGAGCTCAGCATCACAAGATTTACACAGTTCAAGAGCCAAAGACAACAGCAAAGTATAAAGAATTACATTTGTGGCAGAACGCTGAGATTGTGCGTCGTCAAACTGAAACAGAGACGTAATCCATCAAACGCACACAGCTGCACATGACGGCCTTCATGGGACGCATAATTCCACATTATAAGGCCATTAATTTAAAAAGAGTTAAACAGACAAGGGTGATTGTGGCTGTGAACAGAGCAGTGAAAGACGGTCCTGAACACGAGCAGCTGCAAACTTTATGAAGCTTTTTACGCCGGCTCTAAATTAATCGCAATGAAAGTGAAAAAGAGCCTCTCGCTGTCAGAACGACACTTCTGTCATATAAACACAAACGTCTGTCGCCTCCACAGTGAGAGCCTGACAGCAGGGAGATGTATCGACCAAGTGTCATCCAGATTTGATCGAGGAGACGTTCGACAGGAACGATCGCACGTCCGCGTTCGGACCGAGCGGCACGCCGTTAATGCGTCTCCTCGCTTGGAGAGTCACCGTCGCTACTCATTCTGTTCCGACTCAAAACAAGGTCATTCAGCCGCTCCAGCCCACTATTTTATTTTTTTTTCACTCATGTTGCACTATGCTTCATTTCAGACCTCTCTCTCTCCCTCTCTCTCTCCCTCTCTCTCTCTCTCTCTTCAGTATTCTGGTTCAGGCCTCGTGTTGTACATGTTTGCGTTGTTCGTTTATGTATGTGCTGTATTGATTATATTTATTATTTATTCACTCTCTCTTTCTCTCCTCTCTGTTATTCCTTTGACACATCTCTATAGACTTCAGATTCTCTCACTGATTCTGGTCTTGCGTGTTGTTTTCATGTTATTTCCCTGTATTGTTAAATCTCTGCTATGTTCTTGTAACCGTTCCCTCCTTTGGCTCCTATACGTCATTTCTGGCTGCTCCAGCAGAGGGAATCTCTCTTTAAATTTCCTTTTCCAAGGTTTCATCCTTTTTTTTCCCCTCCTGTTAAGGTTTTTGGGCAGAGATAGAGCTTTGGGCTGTCAGGATGTGTTTGCTGTGTGGTTCGTCTAAAGACCTTTGAGACATTGGATGCGATGTTGAGCTACATTAAACTTTAATGACTTGACAAAAATGTCTACTTTCAATTCACGCTCGTTAACACCCCTCAACAAAGGTAAACAAATAAAAAACACAATGCTATTTGGCGCCAAGAATTCTCCTTTAAGTAATGCAAGTAAAAATAAATGCTGTAAAAAAAAAGAAAAAGGAATCGAAAAAGTGAATGCAGTTCTGTTCTTATCTATGTAACTTTTTGCCATGATGAAACAACTGTATTGATCTTCAACGTCTCGCCGTAAACGTTATTTTGACATACATGGTTCATGGTTAGCGTAACCAATTCCAGCTACACCGGTCTACAGTCTGGACACACTGATCTTACTTTTTTTAGAATGTTGTATTGTGATTGGATGGCCCTGCCTAGAGGATACAAAATCACTGCATGACCGTGTAAGAATTATCAAGTTGTTTTTTTTTCTTTATTGCAAAATTTGACTCGTGCAAATAAATTTCTCTCTTTTTACTCAAGGACGGCTTTGATGTACTTTGACCGCTGTTTCAGTCCAAAATTTGTTCACAGAAAGAGCAAGAGCTGATTGAATCAAACATGAAAAGCTTTAACTCAGAGGTGTCCGTCCCTCCATCCATCCTCACCTCTAACTTTGATAACTCATAACTGGTTAATTTGGTTCTTCAAACCCTCCTGAAAACTTCAACAGATCAGATGGGTTAAGTTGTCAAGCTGCATTTATTGATAAGGGTATGTACTTTGAGGTAGGATACCATGATCAGAAAGTCTCTGATTGGCTAAAACCATGGGTGCTCAGGTGTGACCCTCATAAACTGCTAAGGTGAAAGATTGTGCAGTGTTCTCTGAACTTGGAATCTTCGTCTTCTTGGTGTCAGCCATGGCTGGATGGATTTCCTGAGGCGACTACATTTAAAGCTGAGTTCTTGTTTCCATAGAATATCCTCACTCTCAGCCGGTGGGAGTTTACAGACATGTAGAGGAAAGGTCTGCACCCATCCTGGCTCCACACCCCTGAGGGAAGGCTCCCACTCCACCCACAGCCCCAAGTAGTGGTGCTCCTGTCCCGACGTTGCTACTCAGGAACAGAACTCCAGCAACAGCCCTGAAGATCGCAGCATCCACACAGCTTTATGGGGGAATCGGGCTCATTTGGTTACAGGTAAGACAGCATCCAGTATATGAGACAGTGTAGTACATGATATAGCTACAAACGTTGTTACACCAGGTCTATGCCTTAACTATAAATATATCTGCAAATGAACGTACGGCGGTCAGTGAATCAACAGTCCCACTGTGAGACAACTGTCTGGTCTCTCTGCTCTATTCCTCAGGGTTTGAACAAAGAGGAACGCCTGCTCCGTGGGTTTTCAGCTGTCAGTGTAGTCTCAGGTAGTCTTGGTTTAATGTAATATTTTGTTGAATGGCTTCAATACGAGTGTATCCAACTTTAAACATGCAAGACCAAGGTTATGTCAGACAGAGCGAAAAACTAAAAGAAAGATACATAATGGTCAATTTCAGATATTTACATGGGTGAATTTATACTTTAGTCGCTGAGGTTGAAACGTCCAGGCAGGTCTGTTGTGTGTGTAACCGTAAAAGAGGACAGAGCGGCAGTATAAATCCCACAGTACAACACCCACGGCCTCGCCGCTCTCTGGCTGCGTTTACACAATCTGTGGACATTTTATATTGAAGCCGTGGCCGCTCACATCGTAAGCCTGCTTTTATTTACTGTTCAAGGTTGTTGGCTGAGGGTAATGACGAAACAAAGGGAGCCAAGCGGCTCCGGGGTACAGAGCTGCAGCCAGGAACAGACTGGATCACTGATTCAACAAGAAATGACCTCACCTCAACAAACAAAAAAAACAAAATACGGGTGAAATTCATCCCGCTGCCCCTGAATATCAGTGTTTACTTTGACCCAAAGTCCAGGCTCCTCTCTCCTTATTGACAGTTCACAAATCAGTTTGTTGGGTGAGTCAAATCTTTGAAAGCATCCAGGAGTGTTACGGGATCGTAAGACGTCAGGGGACCTCTGTAAGGGGGGCTCGGGCTGCCCCCCAATGCACTTTTTTTCCTGCCTATCTTCTATTGACAGCCTTTTCCACACTAACAGCAGCTTCTACGGGGAGAAGACTCAGAAAATTGGGGCTCATTGAAACCAATCTGAAGTCCATTATGACACATTTCCATCTTCGTGTCCTGACTATGAGGAGCATCATTACACATCCGATTTATGACGACTTGATGAACGTCTAGGTGTATCCGATTATAAAGCTGGAACCCTGCAGTGAAATATTCATCGTACAATTTACCTCAACAAATTAATTTAGCGAACATATTCAACAGTAATAATGTTTAGCGTGTGGCCTGTATTATTTTATATTTATTATAAAAAGCTATTTCTTGGCGACTCTAATGGCTTTGAATAAGTGACTTGTGTGAAATGTGTTTATTTCGTATGTTGTTAAAATTGCTGAAGCATCATTTGGCTTTTATGACATCATACATTCCGATTCTAACATTAGCTTGGTTGGTGATGTTTCATTACTCTGTTCTTCTCTTCTCTTTCCTCCGTGTTCTACTTTGTGCTCCTGTGGGTTTCGCTTGTTTCATTTTCCAGATTGTCGCTCACTGTCTCACATTAATTTGTGGTCACATTCCCATCTTGAGCTCCTCAGCTTATCACCTGATCCAGGGCTTAAGTCCAGGATTCCCGGGGCTAACGATGGCTGTGGTTACATTCGTTGTTGGAAATGTGCTGCACGTAAATATCATTTGACTGAATAATTGATTTGTTATTTGATTGATTGATAGTGTGAGAAAACTAGGTCTTGTAACACTTATGTAAATGTTGCATCGGACTGTATTTTGGATCAGATTGTGTTTGTCAGATTTGATCACCTTCTCCTGTGAGCTTTTATTTTGAAGTTTGTGGTTTGGCTTGGCTCTGTGCGTTCGGGTCTTAATCGCAGAATGTTTAAAGTTAAGCCCGAGATGATTTGTCATGTGTGATGGTTTCACACCAACCAGCTGCTTTTCTTACGTTAACGGCTCTTCACTGCCAGGTCCCCGTAGACCGGACATGAGCTCATACTTTGCTAAATTTGAAACATTGCACCATGAAGTTGTTGAAGAGCGTCTGGCTGCTTAGATTTGTTACCGGTGCGGTGATATGGATACCTGAGGATTAAATAGGATTAATATCTGCTAGGTGAAGGAGGCAAATGATGCCGAGGCCGGATGAGTCATACTGTTGGAGACTTCATTTATCTTAGGTGGCTTTACAGAGCTGAATGTGGTCTCATCGGGTTTGTTTGCAGAGTCTCTCTCATTCTGGTCAGGTTTATTGGGTATGACACAAGGAAAAACTTTAGCATGTAAGAGGAAAAACTCCCCAAGAAGTGCTTACATGGAAGTAAAACACTTCCTAAAAACATTAAAGAAGACCAAAAATATGTAAGAATAAAATATCCCCAAAAAACTGAATAAGTGTATTATGAAGATTCCAAAAATGATGGAGTCCCATCATTGATGGACTTGAAATGGTTGTACGAGTATGAAGTGCTCATCCAAGAAGGGGGATGCTGGCTAGATGTGGGGAAAAGAGAGGACAGCAGACAGAAAAGGGAGCGAGAAAGGGACAGGAAAGTTTACCGTAAACCACACCGGTACTCCATGGTGCTGCCCAGGACACGCCCCCTGAGTCAGCTGAGACTCCAGCTCCCCAGGGAGGTAAAAAAAACAAACAAAGCCAAATTGTCCATATTGTAGTGACACACTCCAGAGACCAAAGGTCCAACTTCACATAGTTTAGAAGGGACCAAAAGACGTTGAAGTTGAATGGCCCTGGTGGACCATCCAGCTGCCCAATGTCTACTGAGAGTCCCCTGCAAGTTATGTAGAGGTAAACACCTGGAGACCGACACCATTAACCACCGGATCGCTCCTGAAAGCTGCAGGAACTGCCTCCCATGGAACAGTAAAATCCTGTATCTAGACTGACAGACTGGATGCAACCAAACCTTTTTCCAACATCAACAATGTATTCTCCTGGAGCTCTGGGGACTTACACCATATTGGACGATGGCTCAGAGAGAAAGATTTTCCTCCAGGAGGGCTCTCAGAGGCTCAATCTCCAGGGCCAGCCGGAGAGTTTTACCTCATGAACTGTGAGAAAAGACCTGGGAGCATTAAAGGGCTCATTAGTGACATTCACTATGTATCCTGCTACCTGAGGGACCGGCTGCAGCTCAGACAGGGCTTAGCTGGACCATTGAAGTACCTCCAACAGCAGAGCAGACCACAGCAGAGCCTGTTCTCATCCAGGGGTTCTCCAGCAGCTGAACTCTGCCGGCTGCACACCCTAACAGGAGTGAGACGCTCATGACGACCTCAAGGAGGATCAAGAGGCTATGAATCTTTTACAGGCCAGCATAACACGGGTCCATGTCTGAGGAGTTCACAGCTACGCCTCCCCTCTGCTCCTGGTGAGTGAGACGGCTGAGTGAGATCACTGCATCACAGGATGAAGTTCTACGGAGCCTGAGCGGGACGGAGAAGTGTCTTGGAAGAGAGGCTCACTGAGCAGGCCAGGTGAGGGTTTCCAAAGAATTATGGCTGCACATGGTGATCCACGACAGAAGAACAGAAACACACAAACATTCAAGCAGCATAACGCTTATTTTTCAACATTAATGATTACATTTAGCATTGTTGTAAGGCCTAAAGCCATTCTTACCTTCGACACTTGTAAGGATATACAGTACATGAATATACATTTATATATATTTACATTTCAATTGCATAGACGTGTCCAATGATGGCATATGGCACACGTCTACAGCCTGGAGCCAAATTTGCAGGAACGTCAAAGCGGTGGCTGTCTTGATCCCAGCTAGGCAAGCTAGGGATTACAAATGAAAAAAAAAAGAAAAGAAAAGAAACACCTCAAAGGAAAATAGAGAATTTAATGGTGTGCGGACTGTTTTGTTTGCTTTTCTTTGAAACACGAGACGCTATTTCCACTAATTATACGAACAGGAAGAAGTTAGCATTTGGAGTCCAGTCCGTCTCAGCGTCGACGCACTGCGAGCAGCTTTTCTCAAACGTGAACTTCATAAACTCCAAATGTCACCGCCGCCTCACAGAAGAAAGCCTGCAGTCGTGTGTGAAGATGAAAGTTACATCTCTCAGCACTGATAGCCAGAGAGTCTTCAGTGACGTTCAGAAGGAGAAACGGCATTAAATGAGTGAGAGCTGAGTTTTAGCAACTTGTGATTCCATCAGTGAATTAAATGACCCGTCGCTGATATCGCTGTGTTTTACGCTCAGGCCTGAGGGGTTGAGGGCTGTATGGGTGAGGATAAAAGAAGATTAGCTCACACTAAATGACATGAAGCTGGCCGATGTTATTTATTCTCAGAGGAGGCACCTTTTTATTTCATGCAACAGTTTTCATCATCTTAGCGACGCTCTCCAAGGTGCTGAACCTGCTGCTGAGACCATTCTGACAAAAAAACATATTAATCAATGATCATTTAGAGATATTAGTGATGCAGATTTATACAACTCCATAATCACAACAATGAGCAACTGGTGTAAGAAATCCTGACCCCCTCAAAAAAACATTTAAGAAAAAATGCCCCAAAACTATTTTGTAAGAAGGCCGCCCCCAAAAAACCAAAACAAATGATCAACATTTAAGGAAAAAACACAGAGAGGAATTTACCAAGGAAGAAGAAGAAAACTACCACTAAACTTATACAAACATGAAAGGACAAACATTAACATGAAGGGGAAAAAAAGATGAACCATAGGTGGGAAACTACACACCAAACATGTAACAATAAAGGAAAATATGAACTCAAATACAAAAGTTTAGACCTGATTAACTCACAGAATCTCAAGAGCACAGAGATGTGGTCAAAGAGAGAGAGAGAGAGGGGGGGGGGGA
>OMNV01024262.1:60905-73867 GCA_900303265.1 Brotula barbata
TCTGTGTCTGTCAGGAGAGACTGGATGCTGCTGCAAGCAACAAACTCCTCCGGTCCCCTCAGAGAGAGAGAGAGAGAGAGAGAGAGAGAGAGAGAGAGAGAGAGAGAGGGAGAGAGAGAGAGGCAGGAAGTGTTGTGTCACAGAGTGCAGAGCTCCTCATTAAATTCCTGCAGTGGCGTTGGGTTTTCCGCTTTAATGCTTGGGAGACGCTGGTTTTCTCGCATGCCAAGACCACCACCAAGTCCAATTTGTCTCCGTTCCAGGGGAGCTGCTCTAAAAGTCTTCGTCTGTCTCCTCTGACCGCTCTCTCTCTCTCTCCCTCTCTCGGCCTCTCCGTCTGCCCTCTTCCGTCTTTTGTCTTCGGTCCGTTCCTCGCCGGACGACAGACCGCTGTAAACTCACCTTATTAATGAAGCCTCTCTGGCAGCGGGGCAGTTCGCCGGGAATGCTGGGAATGTTGGCGGAGTGATACAAAGTAGGTCACCCACCGAACCCCAAAGTAAACACTCGGCCTGCCCCAATGACCTGTCACATGACCTGTCAGCCCCTCTTCCTCCCTCTCCTTCCTTCCCTCCTTCCTTCCATCCTCCCTTTAGTCTTTTCTGTCCCCTCCTTCTCTCTCCTTTCTTTCCTCCCTCCCCTCCTTCCATCCTTCCTACCTCTGCCGATTGCTTACTTCCGTCCTTTTCTTCCATCCATCCTTCCTTTAGTCTTTTTGTCCCCTCCTTCTCTCTCCTTCCTTTCCTTCCCTCCTTCCATCCATCCTTCCTTTGGTCCTTTTTGTCACCTCCTTCTTTCTCCTTCCTTCCTTCCTTCCTTCCATCCATCCTTCCTTTGGTCCTTTTTGTCCACCTCCTTCTCTCTCCTTCCTTCCTTCCATCCATCCTTCCTTTGGTCCTTTTTGTCCCCTTCCTTTCCTCCTTCCTTCCTACATCCATCCTTCCTTAGTTCCTTTTTGTCCCCTCCTTCTCTCGCCTTCCTTCCTTACATTGGTCCTTTTTGTCCCATTCCTTTCCTCCTTCCTTCCTTCCATCCATCCTTCCTTTGGTCCTTTTTGATCCCTCCTTCGCTCTCCTTCCTCTCCTTCCCTCCTTCCATCCATCCTTCCTTTGGTCCTTTTTGTCCACTCCTTCTCTCTCCTTCCTTCCTTCCATCTATTCTTCCTTTGGTCCTTTTAGTCCCCTTCCTTTCCTCCTTCCTTCCTTCCTACCATCCATCCTTCCTTTGGTCCTTTTTGTCACCTCTTTCTCTCTCCTTCCTTCAGTCCTTTTTGTCTCATTCCTTTTTTCCTTCCTTCCTTCCATCCATCCTTCCTTTAGTCCTTTTTATCCCCCTCCTTCTCTCTCCTTCCTTCCTTCCTTCCTTCCTTCCTTCCTCCTTCCTTCCTTCCTTCCTTCCTTCCTTCCTTCCTTCCTTTGGTCCTTTTTGTCTCCTTCCTTTCCTCTCACTGTAAATAAATTTGGTGTTTTGCTTTTACTTTGGATCCTTGAATACATTTGTCACCTCCTCCTGCCATAAAGTGTGTGTCAGCAGCATCGGGGAGTATTTTCTGGTATTTGTACTCCTGCCGTGTTTTTCTTTTTTCCCTCTTGGATGGAGGTGAAGTCCTCATCATCCCTCACCGCTCGACAGGCGCTCGTGTTCCTCCTCAAACGGCGTTGGATTTACGCTGAGAGCTGCAGCCATCTTTCTCCGCTTAATCACTGCAGGACTGCGGCTCAACGCGTTGCCACGCCGATGGACGAGTCGCAGGGGAAATCGAATGGAGAGCAGCCAAGCGGGGGGTTAGAGAGAGAAAGAGAGAGCGGGAAAGAGAGATAACTTCACCATTCTTTTGCTCATTCTCATTTATTTCTTTTTTCGTCCTTCTCTTATTGTCTTTCTTTTCTTTCCTTCTGTCCCTTAAATATTCCAGAATCATGAAAAAACTCCTCTTTTCTTACATATCTGAAGCCCTGATAATATGTATTTTACTTAAGTACACGTACTATCTGTACTTTGGCTCCAAGTACTGACGAGTAAAGGTGTTGTTGGAGGTTGGGATTACTCCAGTGGTTTGTGGAATCTCTCTTATCTGATTTTCACAGTGAAAGTCGGAGGTTTGTCTCTTATTTTAGTCACAGTTGGGATTTGTATCAGCTGACGTTTTTATCGGCTTCACTCGGGATTTATTTAATAAATTTAATTATTTTAGTATCATGAAAGTAGAGTTTGGTTGTGTGTGTGTGTTTTCTTTCCCAGGTGCCGTGTGTGTTAAAAAGTTCAGTGACTATTTTCAGGTTTTACGAGGCAGAAAAAAATCAAACACTTTCTGGGTTTTTGAGTCATGAAAATCCTGGAAAAATCCTGGAATTTGTTTTCCGAGACTGGGGATGTTGTTCCAAACATTATTCCTATTTTAAGCTGCTCGGTTAGTCGTCAGAATGACAGTGAAATGAACGGTGCTAGCTGGATTATATATCCTACAGGGAGCGTTTACGGGAAAATTAAAGAAGACCTAGGACGGTTCCCTGGGGGATTCCACAACAGAGTGGGACCCTGGAAGGAAACACATGCAACCACAGCAAAGGGTTAAGTTTCAAATTAAACTCAGTTCAAGTTCATTCACGAACATTCAGTTTTATACGTTGTGGTGAAAGTTTCCAAAGATACCAGAAATGTTGGGGTGAATTACGGGGAAAGCTGTACAGAACGAATAAAGAATATGGAGAATTTGAAATTTACTGTAGCGTAAAGTGACGGTTACCATAGAGAGTTTTTTATATTCATTTTCTGTGTGTATTTTTTACTAATTAATGGTCTACTCATGTGGAAGGCCTTGAAATAAATCTTTAAATAACTCTGGAATGTTTGAATTAAATTGCAAAGTCTTTTACCGTTATTAAATGGGCTAATCGTGCTATAAATACAATATACACACTCCTTGAGAAGCTCTGTCTCTTTTATGTAACACCGAGTGTGTTGTACACAACAAAGACTTCCGTACCATGAAATTTCCGTCATGGAAGTCTGCGAGTAACAACGTAATACACCGATTGATGAATTGTTGGTGTAAATGTTTGTGCATGTGAGTGCAATGTTTCGATGTTCTGCTTTTTTTTTGTTGACAAAAGGTAAAACTCTCTCCTAATTGTATCTGACAAACGTAATTTGGGAGAGAAAATGGACTGAAATGTGCTGCGTTCGGATCTGTACACGGCACTCAGGAACAAATTGTTTATTTTTATTTTGGTGAAGTGTGTAAAAAAAATCCTCTCTAAAAATGTTGTGGGCAAAAAATACAAATGGGATTTCTTCTCTGTGGATGAAAGGCATTACTTGGTTTCATCATGAGAATATAATCTCATACGTGGAATCCTCTCCTGCCGCCCTTTACTCTCTAAGTTTCCATTTTTATGTAATATTTTTTGAAAGCGACGGTTCTTCATATCTTAAAAATGAGTTCTTTATGCGCCGAGGCTCCTTGGTCAAAGTCTCCACTTGTTGCTCGCTGCTTATATTAATTTTCAATTTAGTTTTTTTTCCCCAAGATCATCGTCTTACTTAAGTCAAGTTGTCTCCAAATTGAAATCCGTCCCCTTTGTCCTCTTCTTGTCTCACTGATGCACAATTTGTATTAAAATACGACACAAATTGCACAGAAATTGCGTGAGTAACTGCCAGAGGATCTTTTTGTTTACGCCTACCTCTGAAGTCCCAAATGTAAGAAACGTGGAGAAAAGAAGAGAACATTTTATCCGAGGAACAATCTGAATGTTGGCCTCTGACTCCTCCGCTGCACGCCGTCGTCTACGCTCACGCTCACATTGATGCGACTCCATTCATTCGATTCGAAAATGACATTTCACTTCTGAACATTTGTGGACTTTTCAAACGTGCACGAGCCTACAACGGAGTTGCAGAAAGCCGTCACAGAAAATGCAGTTTCTGTCAACCACAAACGAGTTGACAAAGAGTTTCAAGGCCTCGACAAGTTGAATGGAAGAAATTCTTTAGATGTGTCCTTACGAGTTCGTTCTTTAAAAAAAAAAAAAAAAAAACACGCATTTGAAAATAATCCAGTCGAGAACATCTTATGAGAAACACGAAGAGCACGGATAAATTCTGCGCTCGTCCTTTGAGTTCGATGACGTTCGACGTGTGATTTGTTGGAGTTTTGTTCCAGGTGATGAAGGTTGAAACGCATCTTCCTCTAGAATGGGGGTGAGACCCACAGACACGCTGGAGGTGTCGTATAAATCCTCAGAATATCCCAGGAAAAATGGAGAATATGTCCGGGCAGAGGGAAATCTGGGCTAATTTGCAAGCTGCCATTTGGTGGCAGCTCAGCGAGAAACTCCGACAGATTTGAGGACAGAATGATTCTTAATTCCCAAAGAGCTACAAGAAGGTGGAAATCTGCTCCGTGCTTACCACTGATCTGACTATCACCTGAGGAGAAGACGGGGATTAATTCAGTGACATCGTTTCATGAAAACACAGACATGTCGCCGTTGAACTTTCTTTCTTTCTTTTTAAAAACCAGCCTATGTTTTGCGTTAAACTGCGACGGTGACTCACACATGGCGTCCCAGTTTAACGTTCGAGGCCATTCATGAGATTCGAATCCAGCTGCACGTTATATAAGCGTAGCGTATAACCTTTCTGAAAGGTGACGCCTCCGTGCCGGCGTCTGCGGCGTGAACGGGAAGGAGAATGAACCTGTGACAGAATCCTTACTTTCACTGTGATTATTACAATTATCACTCAGCACCGCCGAACAAGGAGGGAGGAGGAGGAGGTGGAGGAGTGTGGTGGTTAATGGGAGCGTAATAACTTTTTGTAGGCACCAAGACGATGACGGATGATGACCCACCTCCTCCCCATTGGAGCGTGGAGAGCGGGGAACGTTCAGAAACGACCGTTTTTATTTCTAAACAGCTGCTTTAAATTCAACCAGACCAAGAAAAGATTTAACCTCTTCACTCCTTAAACGCTGGGAAATCAGCGTCGGCATTTAACTACAGTTTAATTAAAGGGATTTAGTTTTTTAGTTTTTAAGTATCCCATGTAGAAATTTCTCAGAAAATCTCCCAAAACCATCTACTTTTTCATTCATTGCCTTTTTTATTTCCCTTAAATGTCTCTTTATCCTGCACGTCTTTGAAACAGATTTACCCAGAATGCCTCCTGATACGGTGAACATCTTTGGAACGTTTTCACCAGAATTTGAAATCAAACTCCGGTGTTTACAAAGATGAGTGAATTGAAGGAGCGTAAAGGGTTAACGGTCCATTTTTTTTGCTAATCTGCATCTAAAAGTCAATCGACCATCTAAGTAGCTGATTTCTCGGCATTATCAGAATAAGACTTCTTACCGAGCTCTTCCCAGTTTGATATTTAATTCATGTCTCCGCCGAGACGTCTGTTTGATAACGATAATATTATGTTGGTGATCTTCCCCTGCTTTCGCTCGCACACTTCTCCTCTCTGTGTTGATATCTTCTTCCTGTCTGTGTTCCATTGTGTTCTTTGAAGCTGTTGGTTTCCTTTGCATGCGCCGTATTCCAGAGGATTAAGATTTTGGGCTCTGCCTTCACGTTGAGCGGTTGAAACGCGTGAAGATTTTTGGACACTGATAGACTCGGTGTGTTTTCTGTGCCGTTGCTAGGGACGATGCCCCCCTTTTTTTTTTTTTTATATATGTGTGTTTTTGCTCTAATCCAGTGTAATCCATCGGCAGTTTATCGAGCCAAACACACAAATGTCATCTTTAAGCTGCTTGTGCCGCTCGCTGATTGTGTCTTAATCGCTATTTGTCACCACTCAACACAAGAGCGGTGGAGGGAGAGAAGGAGTGAGAGAGTGAGAGATTTTGTGAAAGGCAGAGGGTGAAAGAAGAGAGAGAGAGATGTAGATGGAGGGAGAGGGAGAGAGAGTGAAATCCTGGCGTTTGTCCCCCTGCTGGTAAACGTTCCCTTCAGCCTGCCGGTGGTTGTATGTGCAGCTCGAGTGTTATTTCCGTGGAGGAGGGCGGGTTCACATCGGTGACGGATGAAGGACAGACACCAAACTGACACAGATAGGTCTTCATCTGGACAATGGCTCCCCTAAATCAGGAGGTTTCACCCTGCGATGCGGCAACAACACACAATCTGTCGACAAACGGCTCCAAAACCACAAACTCCAATGAGTTAATAACACTTTGGCCAAAGTAGGGAGTAGAAATTAACTTTTTATTACCTTTTATATCACATTGTTCCTTTTCAGGGCCATGAATAAAATAAATAAATAAATAAATCCAAAAATCCAAAAATCCATTAAAAATCCTTGTGTTTAACTTTATTTCCCACAAATCCTGCCTGATTAGAAAAAAAATATTTTTGCGTTGCAGTTTTTAGACTTTGTTCCCACATCTCCATTGATAATGAAATACGGCGTTGTGAGTGTGTGATATTTCAGGAAGTCGAGGTTGACGTCTTGTCGCTTTTCAGTTTAAAAATCTAATCTGCAGCAAAGGGCAGAGGTCGGAATCAAACCTGTGCCGAACGCTGCGATATTTGTTAATATAAGCTATGATGAAATAAAATGACCCCTTATGGTCATTTTGGTGGAACAGCGACGAAAAACATTGACCCACATACCACCAGAACAAAACAAAATACAAAATAAAATAAAATAAAATAGCATAAACGTATAAATAAAAAAGATACAGCAGCTTACAACAAAACTGAAGGCGTATATTAGCATATGAAGCATTTTACATACAGCAGGTAGTAATAAGAAGAGTGAGGTGGGTGATGTGATGTGCAAAAGTGCCGACAGCGTGCAAACATATTGATATGCATCGTTATTAGCATATTTAATTAAACGGCAGGTCGTAAGAAGAAAGGAAAAAGGTGACAGGAATGTGCAGAAGTCCACACTTTTTGTCTGAACTTCCTCCTGACGTGCTCGCCGGCTGTGTATTTTTACATCGTCTTTCAGTGTAAACATGATTTGAGCCTACATGGTAACATATGGTATGAAAAGCCCAAAGAGGAAGTGTCAGCATATTTTTGGCACAGATGGAAGCTCGTAAAAGTCGACTGTCTGAGTCTTTTAATTGCTAATTAACTGCACTGCAGCACAGCAAGGGAGCAGGAAACTTAAAAATAGAGACAGAGACACCAAAGGAGACCAGATTCTCAGGGTATGGACTACATATAGCTCTCTCTCTCTCTCTGTTTTTCTTTATCGTTCACTCATTTACTCTCCTCCTCTCTGTCTCTGATTCACATCACTATCTCTCCCCCCTTCTCCTACTCTCTACCTATCGCTCTCTCTCACCACTCTCTTTCCCCTCCCCCTTTCAATCTCTGATTCACTTTCTCACTCCCTTTCTCTGCCGGACCCCGGTGTCATCAGCCTCCTCTGTCACCCAGTCACTCACTCGCTCTCTCCTATCAGCAGCCTCCCTTCCTCTCTACTCTCTCTCTCTCTCCCTTTCTCTCTCGTCCGTTAGTCAGCTCCTCAGTCTTCAGCTTTCAGTCCCACATCAGAGAGCGGAGCGGCAGCGAGCGGCTCAGCCGGGCGAGTTTGGGTCGCCCTGATAAGGAGCACAGTTTGGACTCTAGAGTGTGGAGTGTGGAGGAAGAGACGCCTTTGATTTCCCTGCACAAAGAGCACGATAAGAGCTTAAATCCAGCCAGACAAAAACACGATTTCACAGATGCGCCAATGAGCAAAAAATAAGCTCTCAGACAAATCCAGACGGCGCGAATAAATCCCAAAAATGGCGGCGGGTTTGTCCTCGTCACAAACAATCACAATGGCTTCTGTCTGCCCGTCTTTGGCTTTCATACCATCTCTCAATTGTGCTCTCTTTCCCCCAAAGTCTGTCCCTCTTCTTCTCTCTGATGAACTCTTTTTTCTCTTCTCTCTCTCTCTCCTTCTCTCCAATCCTCTCTTTTCACATTCTGCCTCTTCTCTCTCTCTCTCTCTCCCTTCTCTCCATCCTTTTGTCTTCACTCTGTCTCTCGTCGTCTCCGGGGCTGAAATATATCATTATATCATCATATTATACAGAGCGATTATGACGAATATGAAATAAAATTAGAGCTCTAAACAGACTGCTACTCTGCAGCGCGCGTGCAGGTTCAACTCCACTGAAATTGCTAACACAGCAAGGCACTTGCAGGTCCTGGTGCGGCTCCAATGATAAACCTGACCCGACCGGACCCTGTGGATCTTCAACCTTTGTTGTTAGAGGTACGTTTATATATTTTGAAGCTACGAAGTATTTCCAGTTATTTTAATGAGACGGTGGAGTTTCCTTCATCATCCTGGTCACCTCGTAGGTCATGTGGTATGGTCAGGCGAGGAACCTTCCACCTACGTGGCTGCATCGTATTGAGCGGCGGCCTTCTTCTTCTTTTGTGTTGCACATAAAGCCGAGTCGAAGCGAAACGAGATCCCAGTTTTCCGGCTCTGCATCGGATCACGGCTGAGGTCGCTGGTTTTTCATAACAACAACTCGCTTAATTTCATATCAGAGTATGTCCAGGCACACCGTAATCCCAAATTAGAGGTGGTGTGGCTTAGTGGTTTAGGGTGATCACATGGTAATCAGGGGGTTCGATCCCTGCTCCTCCATGTTGAAAGTCCTTTTACCATTTGATGTACAGACCAGTCTTCCATTCATCACACATCATCATCCACCAAGCAGTCCTACGTGCTGATTGATAAGTACTGAGCTTCTCCACAGTACAGCGTGGTGCTGGATTGTGTATTGTTGCTGCACTGCAGGGTGAAACATCGCACAAGAGCCACTATGTGCAACTCACTCGGCACAAAAATCTAAATAATAGAGTCAGGAAGGTGGTCCATGTAACCAAAATAGGATTTAAGTCCTGGTTTGGATCATTTAAAACACAAGATTAGAAAACAATGTGAAAAATCTGAAATTAAATCTTTGAAATCGCACTAGCGTGATACGTTGCCCTCTTTCAATCCACCCATCTGAACTTCCATCCACTCTGAATATGGGATGACACAAAGAGGAGGAGGAGGGAATGAAGGATGAGGATGAGGAGGTGGTGGTTGATGGTGATGAGGCCTAATTAGGGAGATTATCATGGTGTGGGTGGGGGTTGAAGAAGCTCTGATCTCCACCCAGCACATTTAATCCAATTCAAATCCATTATCTCAAAGCTGTCGTTCAGTGTCATCCCGGGTTTAAAGTGGATGCTCTCTCCAGCTCTTCATCCCTGTTCCAGGATGAGGAGGATGAGCTGACAAAAATCACGTCTCTGCCGTTCACTCTTCTTTTGTTTCATCCCTCCCTCAATGAAGTACGAGAAAACAAGCAACAGGGCTAATTCGGTTCTCCCAATACAGTCTGACAACCAAAATTAGCCTCTGATTCCAGTATTGAACTTTTCAATTGTTGTAATTTTATGATGTTACAACAATTTTTGTATTATTTTTTTTGTCGTCCTGACAAAAAAGTAATGTGACATTTAAAGCGTGCGTCGAAAATTGGATTGCAAATTAATTGGCGATAGTAGTGTTTTCATATCTCAGAGACGGGCACATACACACAATATAAAGTAAACAATGAAATTTGTTCCTTGATTTATTCTCTGAGGATTGCTGGGTAATTTGTGAAGTTTTGCTTCCAGCATTCGTTAGCAAACATTACTGGACTTAGCCTAGCATAGCTTTGGCAGGCTCTGATTTGTCAGAAGTCAATTGGCGATGATGGTCAAGCTGCGTCCAAATATTACTTACACATTTTTTTTTTTTACCTGTGTTCAGTCATTTATGTGGTTGTAAAAAGTGTTAGTTTGTTGCTAGCCTGTCTCTAGGTGGTTATTATGGATGGTTGCTAGGATATGTGCAATTGTTGCTAAGGAAATCATTTGCTTCTTGAATAACTTTTACAAAATTTTACGAAATTATCATTTACAGGCTAGTCAGAAATGTGCAGATTTTGACCGCGCGATTTTGTTTTGTTTTGTTTTCCCGGCGGAAAATGGATTGGAAATGAGTATAGATTTCTAAAAAGTAATCACAAATGGAACCAAGAATAAAAGTGTTAATTAGCCACATTACGATAGCAGCTGTGTGCGTAATTCGCAGCTGCGGTTGTAAAATCGGCGGACGGTAAATGAGAAATGTTTAGTCCAGATTTGTTATGTTACACCATGACTCACCTACATTAATATTTATAGAATTAAATTGCTTTCTGTATTTAGCAAACAGCTCATTTGTTTCTTCCTGTTTATCCTGAAAGTGTTTGTTAGCGTGTGTGTTTGTTTGTGTCTGTGAAGTGTCCAGTCAGGTGGAAGCAGACTTCACTTTCTACCGTCAGACTGGTGATGTCATTGTTGTTAGCCGCGTTTGTCTGCGTGTGTGTGCGCGTGCGTGCGCGTGTGTGTGTGCGTGCGTTGGGAATGCTAATGCCGTAGCTTGTGATCCCATGTGAACCAAGCAAAGTGTTTGTTATGCAACTGGCAAACATCAGTGAGAGAGGAAGAGAGCGAGAGGGGAGGCGAGACAGAGCGAGAGAGAGAGAGAGAGAGAGAAGACAGAGAGATGAATAAAGAGAAAGACAGAGTGGCAGAGGGAGAAATGAGGCCAAAAGAGAGAGAGAGAGAGAGAGAGAAAAACAGAGCTGAGGAGGACTGACAGAGACATGGACACGGATGGAGAACGAGTCCGTTTATACTTAACTAATTATTATAAAATCAACCTTTATTGAATTATTGATGTAAAATGTAAATTACCGAGATAAATGCACTTCATTCAGTTATACCCTATGATCATTTTTCACACTTTACTGTATCGTTTTTACTTTTTGAAATACGTCGACTTTTTTCTCCTCATGTCATCATATCACAACTTTATTATCATGAATAAGAAGGGAGACCGTGTGTTATTAGATCTAACCACACATCTCTTCATCAGAGACTCATATTTCCTGCACAGATATTAGGGGTGTGGCCATGAACATGTGTAGGCGCACACACACACAAAAAATGTACACATTAAGGAAAAAAAAGGGGAAAAAAAACCCTTTTTTTCATAAAAGCGTGAAGAAACTCTGTGGTCCAACCTGGCATGTATAACATTTATTATTATATATATTCATAATCCCCAGTAAAAAAATGACTCATTACCTCGTGAGCTGAAACTCTTCCTGTAACATTTATAGATTTTTTTTTTAAACTTTGCAGCTTAACTCTCCTGCAGTACGTCTTTTTCCCTTGAGTGTCGTGTGGTCTTGCATGCCGGTGCTGATATGACATTGCAGTTAACAGATGCCTTAAATATGTGTGTGCCTGCAGCTGTAAGAACGCTGACTCACACTCAACATCTCCATCTCAGTGTGTGTGTGTGTGTGTGTGTGTCTTTGTGTGTGCGCGTGTGCCTTTTGTGGCCGTACTGCCGCAGGACGAGCGGCGGAGAGCATCGCACAGCTGGAGGAAAATCACAAACACACAGGAAAGTCATGCCTCCTCCCCTCCTCACGTCCAATACGTATCGATCCAAGCGTGAGCTAATAACGCGCGCGGTCGTGCGTGCGTGTGCGCGCTTGTGTGTTCGATTCTGCAGAGATTTGGGAGGTTGGAGTTTTACACTTGTGCTGACTTTGAGGGTGCAAAGTCGTCTCTCTTCTTCCTGACGGATCAGCAGTATGAAGTCTTCGATGTTGCGAGCTTGGATTATTTATTTAGAATCACATCTGTTGATCTGCTCCTTTCGCGCTAAATTCTGTGTGTCGCCGAGGACTCCCGCCGTCCAAACAGCCGCGGGTGAGGATGGGAACAAACAAGGACGTCTTCTAACCAATTTATCTCCTCTCAGTGTTTTCTTGTAGCATCAAGACCGTCTTTCTCCGAGTAGTTTTCATTCCTGTAATGTTCTAGAACGTATCAATCCTAAAAATAACGCCGAGGCCGACGGACCGACTTTGCATTTGTTTGATGCGTGCTGCGGCTCTGAAAATGACTTTACTTAGGTACCCCGCTGTACGGGAAGTCAATTTGGAGAAGGCACGCAAAACACCTACGGGCGATAACTTATGATGGCTCTGACACAGAATTATATTTTGAATTGGGGCAAAAAAAAAAAAAAAAAATGCACACAAGTGTAGTCTTCCCCATGGCTACAATAATTTCATATTTGGCTCACTTTCCTACTCGCTGCAGTGGGGGTGGGGGGGGGCTCTTTGTTTTGTTTCCCCCGTGGGGACCATGCATACGATGACAACATTAGCATAGCACCACTCAGACACAAAGACAATTCAGAGAGCTTCACAAAGGCACAAAGACCTTAAAATTACAGATTACAAATCAAATAGTTTAAAAAGGAAACTCAAAGGAAAGAATGAAGAATTTATAACACCGAATAAAAGCAGCGGAACAAAACCACCAAATTCTATTGTGCATCATTTGATGCCTTTCATCATCATCATCATCCATCCGTCAGTCCGCCCACCTATCTATCTATCTATCTATCTATCTATCTATCTATCTATCTATCTATCTATCTATCCATCCATCCATCATTCATCATCTATCTATCTATCTATCTATCTATCTATCTATCTATCTATCTATCCATCCATCCATCATCCATCATCTATCTATCTATCTATCTATCTATCTATCTATCTATCTATCTATCCATCCATCTATCATCCATCATCTATCTATCTATCTATCTATCTATCTATCTATCTATCTATCTATCTATCTATCCATCCATCTCTCCATCCATCTATCTATCTATCTATCTATCTATCTATCTATCTATCTATCTATCTATCTATCTATCTATCATCCATCATCCATCCATCCATCTATCTATCTATCTATCTATCTATCTATCTATCTATCTATCTATCTATCTATCTATCTATCTATCATCTATCTATCTATCCATCTTTCCATCTATCTATCTATCTATCCATCTATCCATCCATCCATCCATCCATC
>OMNV01024266.1:0-10689 GCA_900303265.1 Brotula barbata
GGGGAGGGAGAGAGAGAGAGAGAGAGAGAGAGAGAGAGAGAGAGAGCTCGGTCTGACTGGTTCCTGTTTTCATCACTAACTTGTCTTTCTAAAATAGATCAGTTCCTTTTTTGACCCACGTGTAGCAACTGACACACACACACACACACACACACACACACAGACACACACACACACGGTTTCCTTAACTGACAGCTGTGTTACTGTGCGATGTGTCGCTCTGTTTCTGGTTGCCAGTTTTCTTGTGGTTGTGGTCGCCGGTTTTTATGAGAGTCTCTGTTTGTGGACTGCAGATGTTTCAAACCTAAGATATGAATTTCCCCTGTACACACACACACACACACACACACACACTCACACACACACAGGCTGCCAAAACACACAGTGAAGTTGAAGCCAGTAATGGGATGCTCAGGTTGCTCTGTTACTTGCCCATCACCGCCGGACTTCATGACTTCAAACTAATTTGTGGCTAATTTGTCAGTTTTGTCGTGCAGTATTGTAGAAATGTAAAGTTTTATACCTTCAAATGTAAAAGTCAGACAGACGTGGAGGACGCCTCGACATAAAGGTTAAAAAAGTCAAGTTTGATCGAAATGCATCCAAAGATGAAAAAAATGCAAAAAAAAATGCATATAAGACAGGATTGTCAGCAGTGTGGTGTTATTTTTGGACATATTTAAAAATATAAAGTTATGATTATTAACCGTACTGTTCTTTTGCTTTTCCTGTCTTCCTCGTGTGTTTTAGAGCTGTGGGAAAAACATGTCTTCTCATCAGCTACACCACCAATGCCTTCCCCGGAGAATACATTCCCACTGTGTGAGTATGACACACACACACACACACGCGCGCGCTCCACAGTGCAGGTACAGTCTGTCCTCCACTAAGACAAACACCGTCCCCACCGCTCACTCTAGATTTAACGTTTCCGCTGCCTCTGAGCAAGGCATCGGGATTGTTCATATTTGTGATATTTCTAATTCGTTACGTTTCTCCTCACTTTTTATTATTTAATTCAATGTTCCCTAATTGGTTGATTCTGGTTCATAAGGTACTTTTACAAGATTTCAGGCTCTAATAATCTCAATTCAATGGATTTTTGGGGTGCTGGGAATAGAGAATTATTTCTAATTTGGCATTAATACTTGAAGTCACACAGGAACTGATGCCAGGTCAGTTGCTGGGTCCACTACCTTGCCTCTAAAGTACTGTAGTCACTCAAAGTATAATCATTGGTATACCAAAGTTCACGTGCCGACAAAGATGGTCATTAAAGTAAAGAAACAGAAAGACCACAGGGTCAACATACCTGAGTCGACCTCACCTCTGGATGCAGACGTCTCAAAGAACACGCGAGCTGCTGTTCCTACGATACAATCCAACCCAGAACCGATCAGACTGACTGAGAAGGAACCCATGTGATCCTGACAGTCCTAAGACAGGCACCTGACCAGCTGACCAACAGAAAAGGAACTACTCCTCCAAACACTGCACGGCTCCTGGGCTCATGAGGCCACGAGAGTTTAATCACCTCTCGCCAAGGAAAGGAGGCAAAGGAGGAGGATGTTAGACAAACAAACAGTTACCACAGAACGCTCATGAGGGAAGTTAGAGCAGAAATTTAAACCAGAATCCCACAGATGATGCCATAGTTTCCACTTGGAAAATGGAATTAACCCATGAGACTTTACAAAATTGCATCATCACTGCAGGTTCTGTTTTTATAAATTACTATTCTATATTATACACTATTGATGGTTGCAATGTTTCAAAATGACCACTTGGAGGCACTGCTGCTTAAAGATGGAAAGGTCTCCGTGTCTTCAGCGTTTCCTTCTTCTCAGGGGTCGTCTGTTCTCCTGTATTCACTTCTTGTGCTCATCCCTCTTGTTTAGATAAAATGAGTTTAATTGATATTCAATTGTTTTGTCGAAACACTATGAGATATTTGTTCCTCTGCCATCCATTCACAGACGTTTTACTTTAGAAGCGATATGAACAAAACAAAAAACATTATCTGCCAATGTTAACCTATCATGAAGAAAATCAAATATTGACCCCTGCTGACTTCAATCCATTCATATACGATCCTATCTTATCTTATCTTATCTTATCTCATCTCATCTCATCTCATCTCATCTCATCTCATCTCATCTCTCCTCTCCTCTCTTATCTTATCTTCTTTTCTCTTCTCTTCTCTCCTCTCCTCTCCTCTCCTCTCCTCATCTTATCTTATCCTATCTTATTAAAATCAAAATCTGTTGACTGAATGACCATCATTTTTATTTTGTGTACGACATCAAACCAAGTTTTATTTCTGTATGAATATTATAGAGATTTCATCCAGGTGTTTGGTGGATTTCTCTTTAAAATCCACGTTTGTGGCACAGAGTTTGTTTCTTAGATAAAATCCTCTATTACACCTTTTTCTCCGTACTCTAAATCTGAACCTCCCATGGAGAAACAGAGCCAGCGTGGCAATCACGGTGAACTGTGTAGGAAATGGTGACGTTTCCCCGGTCGGTCCATGTCTCTGTATGAAGCTCCGCCTCCTTCGAGAGCGTCCCGGCTGTTATCAGAGTCTGTTGCTGTAACATCACATAAAGGTCGCTGACAGGCGGTTCATCAGTAAACGGCACTGAAATGGCCTTCGTAAATGTAATCTAATTGTTCATTGATTCATACACTTAGACTGACAAGCGTATTGATTTATTGATCTGTTGCTGACATGTGAATCCGTGCTCCCCACAGATTTGACAACTATTCAGCTAATGTGATGGTGGACAGTAAGCCGGTCAACCTGGGACTCTGGGACACAGCCGGACAGGAGGACTACGACAGGCTGCGTCCCCTGTCTTACCCACAGACGGTAAATTCCCCTCCCACCCTGTAACGACACCGTGTCTGTGAACAGACTGGGAGAGCAGGGACCCGGTGACAGAGGCAGATCAATAAAACTGGTTAAATTGGCTTCTGTTAAAGAGACCACCAGAGACACGAGAGGAAGACGCGATGATTAGTTCAACTGAGGTCGCAGAGGTCACCCGTGGCGATCATTTCTTAAATCGTTTCTTTCATTGTTCCCTCCAGGATGTCTTCCTCATCTGTTTCTCTTTGGTGAGCCCGGCGTCCTACGAGAACGTCAGAGCGAAGGTGAGCTTTGTCTTTGGTCCGTCTGTCTGTAGGGCCACTAACCCAGTGAATGACTCAAAACTAACCAATCATATGGGAGACCTGCTTGGGCTGATCATCACAACGTCAGACCATCTGTCTCTTATCCTCACATCAAACCGGTGACACATGCCTCCTTTCCCCTCCTCCAACATAATTGGTAAACAGACTGCATTTCTAGAACACTTTCTATCCAAAGAGATATACAATGTTTGCCTCATATTCATACATTCACACACTGACAGCCCAGGTAACCACGAAAGGCCCACTGGCTTGTTGGCCTTTGATCGCTAGGTGATCGCTGTTACCCCCTAAGCCACGCTGCCTGTGGCCAGACTCCGTCCCCTCCTCCAACGTTTGCTACGGTAACAGTCTCTCCTATGCTCTCATTAAACTCCATTAAACTCCATTAGAGCAGGAATTCTGAGATCCTTCCCAGATTAGTCCCGTTCTCTATAAACTTCACAGGCTAACTGTCCTAAACCTCAAACCACATCTCCTATTTCCTCCTCCTTTACTCTGTGGTCCGAACCTCAGGCTCCTGTAGTCCTGATTCCAGTGTACGTGGATCAGGGGTCCAGGGCATTTTGGATGCACAAAAACAACCTAAACAACAAACAACCTAAAATATTGAATACTCATCATATATATGACAACATCCGTATTGAATCCACCTATCTGTCAGAGTGGGTTTGCGTTCCTCTCTCCAATTACCGTAGGGGTATTTTTGTCCTCCTAGATACCCTTCGGGTGCAGCAGATACTCTTCTTCCTATTATTATATTTTCTCCGTTTGCCTCTTCGAATGCAAAGACGAGCAGCGAAGCTCTCACTGCTCTTCAACAAAATGCACAGCGGCGGCACGCAGAGACTCCTCTGACCACAGGGAAACCATAACTTGGACAACAAGAGCGGACGTGTTGATCGCAGCGATGTTAGAGGTTAGCTGAGTCGTCAGAGTAACGCCATCGAGTTGGTCAATGCGGTTCCTGTGGACAACACTGAACTTAATGGAGTGAGGTTTTAATGGAGGCCGAGGGGAGGCTTTTAGAGCCACACATCAAAGGAGGCCTAACGGCTGACGATGAACCGAGGTTTGGAGAAAAAGGAAAAATAATGTGATGTTTCTGAACAGGCCAGGAGCCATTTTCACCTGGTAGGTAGTTCGATACAAAGTATTTTAGAGAGTCACTGTCAAGTCAAGGCAAATTATTTGTAGCTTCATAACACAGCCAATGAGTCGAAGGTCTTTACAGGACCACGTGAGGAAGACGAGGAGAAGCAGAAGGAGAGAAGAGTTTCCTCCTCCTCTTACAGCCAGGCGGGACATGTAGAGAGGAGAAATGACATCAATACAACGACACTTGAGACCTGAACAGGACCGCAAAGATCAGAACGGATTAGAATCAGGATCACAAAGCTTTGACGTGCCGAGCGCGACAAGCGAGGAACGTGACCCGGTGCTTTACATCGTTAGGCGGTCCGCTCTGAGGAGGTGACGTCCTCAGCCTGGCCGTTCGAGGAGAGGGACTCTCTCTTTAAGCTCCCCTCCTGTTTTACCTTCATGTTCAGGTTTTTTTGGGGAGTTTTTCCTGTCCTCTGGGTCGGGCAGCTTCCAGTGTGCGTGGGAAGGGAAAGACTCTCACTTTGAATCACGCTTCCTTAACTGTCACATTTCTGCTGAACGACGTCAGGAAAAGTGCGAACTGAAAATGTGTTGTAATCCAGATTAAATGGAAGACGTCCGCTTGATTTAGTTCCCATTTTCACAGGGCTTTTTTTGTGAGAGCGTTCTGTGCTCAGAAAGTTCGCCTGCGTGCTCTGGATTGAGGTACAAATCGAACTCCACGGTGTAGATCGTCTCTGTTCGGTTCTCCTTTAAGGACAGCACCGCCCCCGGTGGACAATTCAGGAATAGCAGCGTATTTTATAGTAATAACGTCTGTCATTTTCACACTTCTCAAAATCACCCAGCTGGCCGGATTGGACCCTTTGGTTGGCCGGTTCTGGCCCACAGGCCTTATGTTTGACACTCCTGCTCTCCATAAATGCTTTGTTGCTGGACCTGTTATCTTTTCTCTGGCAACAAAGCGATGAGTCCATGTTCTGCTTTTGCTCCAATTCGTGCCTGTAATGTTAATTTTTTTTTTTTCCATCCGTAGCAGTTTTTGTTGTTTTCGGCACCGTGACGTTTGAAGCGCCGGCACCAGAACGAGATTTTAAGGCCCCGTGTGGGCGTAGAAGCCAAACTGAGAAACGCAGCGACGATTAAAACGAAAACAATAACGAAAAAACAACAAGCAAAGGCATTCAAGGAGCCGTTTACAGAACGATGGAGCCCCGAAGAGACATTAAACAATAACTCCTCCAAAAAGAAAGATAGAGCGAAGGAACACACACGGGATGGAGTCACGATGTTCAGCCGGAGTTCAGACATTTTATAGGATGATGTCACTTCTATCAGGGGGGTCAGAGGGGTCAAAGTTTGGGGTACCACAAATGAATGAGTTTTGTGGGTTATTTACTGACACTTATGCCACAAGTCGGGAAGAATATGAATAACATATTTGGGACAGAACACCAAAAAAAAACCAACTGTAGACTTTGTGGAATGTGAGAGATAAATGTGGTAAAACGTAAATAATCCACATTCACATAAAAGGATAAATTCGGTTGAATTACAGGAAGTAATCAGTCTCAGTTCTGTGTTTTCATCATTTTCCCTCGAACGTCAGCCGACACGTGATTTACGAAAGTGTGTGAAATCCGAACATGGACACAATGAGTCGAACGTCAAAGCGGCGTGGAACGATGGCGCTGAATATCACAGCGACAGTTAAAGACGATCGCCGTAAAGACGAACACGTTCAGGTGAAAAACAACAGATCTGAGTCGCTGCTTGAAAGGTTTCTGGAAGCAGGAAGATGGAATGAAAACAGAGTGTCTGATCGTGCCTGATTTATATCTGTGCCATCCCGACACGGGAGAGGCTCAGGCTTCGTCGCGTTGAGGGAACAATCACGGCCGACCGCGTGGAACAGAGACGGAGCGGTGGAGCGTGTGTGTTCGCCTCACTCACGCTCGCTCACAGCTCTTACTTAGAAACCAAACAGGGAAGTCACCGAAGGGACAGACAGTTTTGAGCAATTTCATCTTCCACGCCGTCAGTTTGGCGCCGTGAGACGACGCTTGGCGAGCAGATAAAATGGCCGCCGCGGATGACCCTGCCACGGATTCAGCAGAGATGCTTTTAACGGTGTTTTTTTTGGCACGCACGCGGTGACAGTCCGTCCACGGTGACGAGCTAAACGCCGACTTTTACAGGTTTGTCCAAACATTCTGTTGTGGCTCGTCGTATTCCGTCTGTCATCGTTTTTTTTTACCGCTGACGTCTCTCCACCGTCCACTTTTCGCCCTATTTGGAGCGTCCTGTCCCCCTCGAAGTGGATTCATACGCAGGCTGAAAAGTCTGTTTTTATTCTTGTTGGACGAAGACGTAGTCGCGGAACAGAGCAGAGCCGGAGAGGGAGGCGATACGAACGATCCTCCAGTGTGCTACACAGGCTACATGACCGCTAATGAGCCGCTAATGAGCCGCTAACGAGCCGCCAATCGGGTTAGCGACGCAAAGGTTTGAACGCAAAAATGAAAAGTAAAAGTGAGTTTGTGTATGGAACTTCAGGATAGCTAGAATCTAGGAGAAGAACAAGATGAGAAAAGTCAGCTGTTCTGTTGTGTTATGCTGCCTGATCTATATGAGGTGGGCGTGGCCTCCTCTGTTCACTCAAGGGGAGGAGCTTGTGTGATGGGATCCTGGTCCTACTTTCTGGAATCGAGAGTGGATGACAGAATGAAATTTAAACAATAATCCTCCGCAGACAGAAACAAAGCAGCACATAAAGATTAATGTGAAATAATAAAATTAAATAATTAAAAGACAGGACAGACAGATAAACACGTTCAAACTATATAGATTATTTACAGCTGTATGAGGACTTAACGATGGTTTATACACAATTATTATACAGTTATTGCACAAATATGAAAGCAGGAAGTGAAATTTCTATAAATATACACACGTAGATAAGAATATATATATATGAGTAGATTATTGGTCCAGTGAAGGTGTATGGACTGTCAGCTGTTCATGAGAGTGATGGCTTGTGGGTAAAATCTGTCTCTGCGTCTGTTTGCGTCGGCGTACGTTGATCTAAAACGCCGACCAGATGGGAGGAGTTTGAACAGGTGGCGTCCAGGGCGTGAGGGGTCCAGGACGATGATTCCTGCCCGTCTCCTGGCTCCAGGAGTAAATGTGGTCACAGATGGCGGTCAGGTCGACGCCTCGATCCTCTGGGCCACCTTTACTGTCCTTTGTGGTCTGGTCCTGTCTCTCTTGGTGGATCCAGAGTTACGGCTGGCATCGTTCATGGGGTGGAGGAGGAAGAAGTGTAAAGAGAGGAAAGAGCATCGAGCTGTTGAAACGTCATTGGACCGACTTCCCCTCACGTAAACACGTCTTAGATTAAAGATTAAGGACGCCAACCTCAACATGTTCATTATTGCAGTTTCATTGATTAATGGAATTATTAAAAAATCCAAAACTAATGATTATCACTCCAGGTCAAGAGGTCGGGGATTCCTGGAGTCACCGATCCATCGCAACTCCCACACGTGAAATGTTCTCACGTTCCACGCACACAGCTCATTGTTGCTGCTCCTACAGATTATAATTGCCTTCATTTCCATAGCGTTCCCTCGCTCCGTTAACTCTCCTGTCCATCCTGCCTTGTCTCCCGCCTCCCTCCCTCCTCCCTCCTCTCACCCTTTTCATCCTCTCCTCCCTGTCCGCTCACAGTGGTACCCCGAGGTGCGTCACCATTGCCCGTCGACTCCCATAATCCTGGTGGGAACCAAATTGGATCTGCGTGATGAGAAAGAAACGGTTGAGAAGCTGAAGGACAAGAAGCTGTCTCCGATCACCTACCCCCAAGGCCTGGCCCTGGCCAAGGAGATCGGTCAGACTCTCCCTCTCTGAGATTGAGTGGAACGAGCTGAAAGCCGCTCGGAGACGATGCGACCGGTCGCTCACGCCTTCGCTTGTCCTTTGCAGATGCGGTGAAGTATTTGGAGTGCTCGGCCTTGACCCAGCGTGGACTAAAGACGGTGTTTGACGAGGCCATCCGGGCGGTGCTCTGCCCACAGCCCACTAAGGTCAAGAAGAAACCCTGCTCGCTCTTATAGAGGTAAGGCTGACGGAGAGAATGTAGTAGGAAGAGGAAGGGAGGGGTTCGTGATGAAGGAGGGGCTCTGTCGGAACGGGAAGTATCTTTGTGGAGCTCCGTAGTCCTGGGTTGGAGTCTGTGTGGGTTTCCTCCATAAATAGCTTGAACGTGCTCGTCTGTGTGTCGTTTATCTTACGGATTGATTATTATTCTGGGATCTGAACACACACTCACACTTCTTTTATTTTATTTTCCTGCCAGGACCACTGAGGAGAGTTGGGAGACGGAGATGGCGTGCTGATCTGTGAAGAAGATGTTTCAAAAACCGCTGGAATTGTCTTGGTTTTCTTTCTTTTTTTTTTTTTTTTTTTAAATATGACTTTTGATATCGTAGCAACAAAGGGACTTGGATCAGGGACTTGGATCAGGGACTCCTACGATGACTGGAAGTTCCATCAATTCTATTGTGTGTGTAGTGTGTGAAACGTGTGTTTTAGGTTCTGAGGACACCTGCATCTGTTCCACGGGATGAGCCAAACGCTGCTCGGAGCCCCCGATGACAGTAAAACCTTTTCAGTGCACTGTAAGGAACTCCAGGACGAACGTGGAGTTTTCCACGCGATGTCACAGGACGTGTCTGGTCCTGTTCTAGTTTTTAAATACGACTATACAATAAAGTATTACGGCTGTTACTGGGCAGATTAAAAAAAAAAGAGAGAATTTTGTAGTTGTAGTAGTTCAATAGTAAAAGATGTAATATTAAAAGAATAATATCAGAATAGTACAAGACTAAAATAATAACATTATGAGCCAAAAACATATATAGTTGGATAATGACTGAGAATGGGGGGTTTTTTTTGTGTTAAAATAAAAATGACTGTGTAAATCTTCCATGAGGGGATACGTGGCGTGAGATCCGACGTCGTTCACCGTATGATCAGCGTGTGGAAATGACTCACAACATACCAGAGTCATGTTAGAGAGATATTTGACGTCCCTTCAGATTTCCTCTTTCAGGACCTGGAGGAGGTATTGCACTTTAGTACTCCTGCTCCCTCTACAAAGCACGTTTGGGCACCACCATCGCTACAAAAACACCACGCCAACGCTCCGTTTTGATGATACCTTCATCATTGGTATCGTTATTTTTTTTTAGATTTTATATTATCTCAACGTGTTAAGTGTAATCCAGAGTCCACAGGCTGCTTGATCCTGCTCAGATCCGAGGCCTCCGCACGGGGCAGGGCCCGGAGCGGCGTTCACCCCCCTTTAGCGATGAGCGGCTTCACGCCGATCTCTACGCGGAAAATCAAACGGTCTCCTCCAGTTTTGTCGATGAAAATGTTGTCATTGAAAGAGAACTGTATTTTGTAAAAAAAATAAAGACAAACCGTATATCTTCAAAAACTGTTTTTTGTCGGTTTTTGTCTCAACGTGGGGCGTCAGGTCGGCGGACGAACGGCGTGCAGATGGAGCCGACGGTCGGACTATCCAGGCGGTGACGAAGAGGACCGTGATGAATAGTGGCTCCACTTAATGTATTTCTATTTCTGTCATCCGCCATAAGCGTCAACATCATCCATCTCGCTTAGCGTTCTCCAGGGCGGAGCGAGACGGCGCTGATATCCATCTGACTTATCCGTTTGCGCCCCGACAATTAATTTGCGCCGTCCAGCTCGGCAGGTGCCGCGATCGCTCATCGTTGCGCGCGTTAGTGCTCGTGATTGGGTTTTGGAGCGATAAAGTGCGGCTAAAATGGGAGCGTTTGACTGTAACGCAGTCAGGATGGAAGAGCTGAAAGAGCTGAAAGAGCTGGAAGAGCTGAAAGAGCTGAAAGAGCTGGAAGAGCTGGAAGAGCTGAAAGAGCTGAAAGAGCTGAATGAACATACAGTTTACATACAGAACCGAACACATGATCAATCTCATGTTACCAACACACTGAGACAGAGAAAAACACACACACGCAGTCCTGTGTGACACAGGCAGAGGATCATCTATCTATCCATCCATCCATCATTCATCCATCCATCCATCCATCCATCCATCCATCTATCCAACATCCATCCATCATCCATCATCATCCATCTATCCATCCATCCATCCATCCATCCATCATCCATCCGTCCATCATCCATCTATCTATCTATCATCCATCCACCCACCCATCCATCCATCTATCTATCTATCCATCCACCCACCATCCATCTATCATCCATCCATCATCCATCCATCCATCATCCATCTATCTATCATCCATCCACCCACCCATCCATCCTTCCATCCATCCATCATCC
>OMNV01024267.1:0-16357 GCA_900303265.1 Brotula barbata
TGATATATAGCAGTGATGTGGTGATATATATCGGTGATGTGGTGATATATATCGGTGATGTGGTGATATATACCGGTGATGTGGTGATATATACCAGTGATGTGGTGATATATATCGGTGATGTGGTGATATATATCGGTGATGTGGTGATATATATCGGTGATGTGGTGATATATATCAGTGATGTGGTGATATATATCGTGATGTGGTGATATATATCGGTGATGTGGTGATATATATCGGTGATGTGGTGATATATATCGGTGATGTGGTGATATATATCGGTGATGTGGTGATATATATCGTGATGTGGTGATATATATCGGTGATGTGGTGATATATATCGGTGATGTGGTGATATATATCGGTGATGTGGTGATATATATCGGTGATGTGGTGATATATATCGGTGATGTGGTGATCATTTTTATGTAAACACAAAATATATTTAGATTTTTTTTGCATAATGTGGCTAGATTTTCATTTTTGCACACTTATCCGCAGTATTCTCTGAACAGTTTTCAAAAACATCTTTTAAAATTTTAAAAAGCACATTATCGACCCCTCAAAATAAATCTGCCAACATTTTATCTCTTCTGATCGCAGTCCAGCCCAGGTCTCTAAGTGTATGCACAATTCTGTTTCATCGTCTTAATACGGCTGCGTCATTAGTCTATGCATTTCTAAACCTCTGCTAGTTTAAAAAAAGAAACCCTGACACATAGCAAACTCCACTGTGAGCAAACATAATTGCTCTCCGTACGTTAACTAAATTAAATCTTGACTGATGTGTGTCATTAGGTCTTTAGTTCCATCACTCCAGCTGAAGTCTCGCTGCCACACTGACATCGAAGCAAACAGTCCAAACAGCGGCCCCTCTCACCCCCGCCACGAAATTGTGTCTTGTTGCTATGGTAACTGCTGCTGACGGATAGCAGTCACTGTTGTCATGGGAACAGCTTGACGGGCTCGTGAAGAGAGAAGCGAGAGTGGATATAAGAGAGCCCAAAAGAAAAACAGGAACACAAACAAAGCAGGAAGTAAACCACTCCACGTGTTACGAAAGGCTCCAACAAACAAACAAACAAACAAACTGTTCCCTGATCATTTCACTGCGTTCCTTTGTTTAAGGTAGACTGTATATCAGCAGATTTTGCTAATTCAATCAGCAAACATTACTTCTGAGCTGGCAGGATTTGGCTAGTGTTTGGGCGGCCTGGAGTAGAGTTGAAGGAGTTGTGAAAAATTAACATGCCGCCAAGCGAAACGAGTGATAAATATTCTTCATCTGGGCTTGGACCTCTTCATCTCCCCACCCTGCAGGGTCTGCCTCCTTTTTCCTCCTGCCCTTGTTTTTTTTCCTCATCTCCATCTTCCTCTCCCGAGTCCCCTCCATCTGACAGGAAGGTTTTTAGATGATTAAAAACCAAAGAGTGCGTTTTTATTGCAATTATTCACACATAAAGTGACAATCGCAATTATTTGAAATACAGCGTACAAAGATTTTTACTTTATGGGAACGCATCTCATCTTATCTCATTAAGGGACCAGGACTTTACAGACAAAAAAACTGTTGAAGGACACAGAAAGTACGAATGAAGTACATCTAATTATTCCACAGGGAATTTGAAAAATACATTAAAATGTATTTTAAGATATTCTCTATTTTTTGGCAGATGGCACTAAAACCTAGCATGGCCCGGGCGCACAAAGTACTCATTTTGGAGATGTCTGCACATATTATAATTGTTTTATTATACAGTTCCCACCGCAAGTCAGAGAATATAAAACTAAAACGGCCATGAAAGCACAGCAAACCAAAGAGCGAGTACTAAATATAGGGACTGAACGAAAACCACCTTTTCTCAAAATGTGACTTTGCTGTGAAGTTGAGACCTTTGGAGGTGTGACCAGAATGTGGGGGTAGGGCGGTCAGAGCTGGCCGCAGGAGCCCAGGTGACTGCTTCACACGTCCTGACGTAGTAGTACGCAGTACAAAAAGACAAACATGCAGGATAGAATACTTGTAAAGAGTATGCAGTGGCTGTAATGATGATGGATTCCAGGGTGGATAAAGTACCTCAAAGTTACACTAGAGTAAAAGTACAGATATCCGATTTCAAAATGACTCAGTTCAAAGTTCAACTGACCTGGCATAAAATTAATTTGGGTAAAAGTCATTTAGCGGCTGATGTTAAATTTAAGTTAAGTATAGTTATTATCCAAAAAAATACTTTGGATACTTAAGTAGTGTAAAAGTAAAGGTTTGCAAAAATATGAGCTTCAGTATTGACTCTCTCTCTCTCTCTCTCTCTCTCTCTCTCTCTCTCTCTCTCTCTCCCTCTCCCTCCTCAACACATAAATAAACCCCGTTGTTCCCATGGTGTTGACAGATTGAGGAAATGGAGCTTAAACTGCCCAGCCCGACCCTGGCAACGACATGATGGTGATGCAAGTGTGGGTGTGTGTGTGGCCTAGCTGATGACTCAGTGGTAGCTAACATTTCAAAACACATAGACAACTTGATTAATGCTTCACCCACTTGTTTTTTTTTTTGGTTTTTGCAATAACACATTTACACACACAGACACACACTCAGACGCTGCATTTAAAGTGAGGATGATGACTAACCACGCACCGTGTTTGGCTCCTTCCAATTGTCGCCGTCACATCCTGTAAATTGGACTGAATCATCTGTCTGTCTGATTGAGGAAGATTACCCAAGATACTTAAATGCTGCGGGAGAATAAACACAGCTATAAGAGACTTCACTGTTAGAGATAAGGCCCCGATTCAAACGTGTTAAGCTGTGTAACAGAGAATTTAAAGGAGGCAAGGTCTTATTTTTTAAGATTCCCCAAAGTCCACTAAGCTGAACTTTCAAAGGAATAATGACACCTGGATCAGAATTGATGGCATTAATATCTAAAAGTGAACGTTTTGTTATAGGCGTGTTCCAGGACAAATGTGTGCCCTTTGAAAAGCACTCTGCGTGTATGTTTTCTAAAGTGGCAGTCGTTGCGTTTTCTTGATTTGTTTGTGAAGAAGTCATTCTTAAACAGCTCGACGCTCGATGCTCCCGTCCTCGTGCGTGGTTTTACCATCAAACAGCTTATATAATCCAGAGCCGGAAAGGTTTTCGTTTTGATGTTGCCACGGATTTAAAGAAAGGTGACCTATGAAGTTATGTTTTAGTGCCACTTTTTGATGAGAAATCTTTTATGTGAGGCCTTTTATTGGCCTTATAACCTCATTGAAATTCGTTCTATATATCCAGCAGATGGAGGTTTGGAACTCCACTGTAGCGTCTGAACTCTGCTGGCATCGGAGGATCCCAGGGCTCTTTTTGTTCTTTTCCTTTTTTTTTTTTTTTTTTTGTTGGTAAATTGCATGACTACTTTATTGTTTATTTGTTTGTTTTTTTTGTGTGCTACACTGTCATTCCTACGACTCCACTCATGACAGATTACTTGTCATGCTGCCTTGCTCCCTTCAACCCTCGTGTGAATTTTTCAATCGTGAGTACCAGGAATATTCATGTGGTCCACACAGAATGCTTCGTCCTGATTGGCTGGGCAGAGGCGTCATACCAGCGCGTGCCTGAATCGTGAATATTCATGACCGTAGAAGTGTTTTGACTGATTGAAGACGTGCTGAAGTGGTTGAGTCGGCATTTTAAACATGACAGTAACAGCTTGTGAGACGCTCTGAACCGATGAGGATGTCATTTAGTGAATAATGCAGGTTTAACGTTATCCCTTTAGGCCCTCTAACATCTCAGGATTGGTTGTAGGCTGTTGAAACAGAATAATATGTAACAGAGCACACAGGCTTATAAATAAGAATCAGTTTGAGGTCGGTTACGTGAACCTGTCAATCTGGATTATTGACATGAATGTGAACATCTCGGAGTTATGCCTCTTAAGAAAAGCGCACAAGGTCGACTCAGCCAATCACTGGCCGTGTGTGTAACGTCATGGGAGGTGGTACTCTGGGTGGTGCCTCATGAATATTCATGACAATGTAGATTTGTTTTGCCGTACCATCATACATGGTAGGCGTAGGCCCCTCCGCACGGGAACAGAGCAGATTATTATGCAGAGCCAAAGAAATCATTTCCGGGCAATAATCAGGTGAGTTTGTACAGATGGATCCTGAATAGACAGAAAAAGGTGTGTTAACTATCCACAAATTTACCATCTGGTCTCTCATATCTGGTAAAAATACATCGTTTTTTTTTCTTTTATATGTAAGGATTATGTAATAACTCTTGAGTTTGTCTTTTCCCCATGGTAACTGTACCGGATGTGGGCATATGCACATATTATTTTTATTCCAAAGAGAAGTAGTGTGAAACAGGAGGTTTGTTATCACGCTGCTGCAAAGGCACAGCGAGTCTTTGTTCAACACGATGCCGCGGACCTTCTGCTCTTGCGTGTGTTATATAAAGTCCCACTGCTGGTAATTGTCTCATCTCCGAGTCGCTTCCCCAACGGCGTCGGTCGACGAGGGGCCGCGGTCTAAAAAAAAAAGTGGTAAACTTTTCAACTGCTCTAATTGGAGATTATTTTACACGGATATCTGACTACTTAACGGTTTGCAGGGTGATCTTGAATCCTGTCTGTGCTCTGCTGACTGTAAACGACAGCACTCTGCATAGGACACGCTCTCTGGGTGTTCCAGCCAGAAATCTGCATTTAGTTTTTCCACAGTAATCTCTCAAACAGCTGGATTAAAAGAATGTAGTTATTAAAGCAGCAGTCTGTAAGATGGCAGAGTGGGAGGAATCCAGCAGAAAATTTGATCATCACCCTCCTCCTTTTCTGCTCTCTGAGCCCCGGTCTCACCTCCACATCCCCTCCCCCCAGAGAACAGGGGACATGATGGATAACCGAAGAAGTGACTGCTGTTGTGGTTGATGGTGCTATTTATTTTTGGGGCTCAAAGGTTTTTCTCACACAATCACGTTTGAGATGTGATGCTTTTCACAGCGTTCACATTATGTGTTGCTGTTAGGATTTAATGAGGAATCAAGCAAATTCTCCAAAAAACAAATCAGGCAGAAAATGTCCTACACATTTCTGCACGCAGCAGCGTGGATGAAAGGTGCAGTAGTTAATGTTTAACTTTAATAAACCCTGTTTTAGTTCCCATCTGTGCTTTGTTAGGGTTAAATTTCTGTTTCTTTGAAGGATTTTGTTCAGTTTTTCTCCTGTCTGCAGCGTGGAGATATGTGGGATCTCGTCCATTTCAGTTCAGCTTGAGCTTTAGTACACCTGCTGCTCGAAAACGGGTCTTATATCCTGACACTGGGACAGATTTTTCATTATCTTTTTGTAATGACTTCACGTTTGCTGCATAATGAGAAGATTCTCACTGCTTTAATGTTTCTCCACCAGTCTGTTCCGTCGCTCCCACTGAGGGAGAGTAACCTCGGCGAGTTAAGTCCGTCTCATCCCAGTCAAATCTTACGGCATCCATAAGTGCAGCCGGCCTTTCATCTGTGGTGGAGGAAGTAAAGTCCTTCTTTGTTGGGACGGACGGATCCAGTGCTATTCCGCAAAGTCAGGCTAACGTGTGTGAAGATCTGAGCTCCCCTGTGCACTTTTTATACAGGACACTTTTCATATTTGGACACTGTGGTAACACACTGCCCTGTCATCATTGCACGCACTCTAAACCTTTGATTCAGGCACTTTTTCAGACGTGAGCTCCTCACCTTAATCACACCCAGAGCTATGAGCCATTTATACCCGGTGAACAACGGAGTTCTATTAATACCGTCTTGCATCTATGTTGCATCACAATTTTGCCTAAATCAGAGTACAGGCGGAACTTGATTATCGTGTGCATTTAAATGATGCTTTTGCAAGAAACATTCGGGCTCACTGTACGTCGTTGTCTCTTTTTGTGTCTTTGTCTTTTTCTCTCCAGTCCACGCCGCTCCACCTGGCCGCAGGCTACAACAGGGTGAGGATAGTTCAGCTCTTACTACAGCACGGAGCAGATGTGCACGCCAAGGACAAGGGGTACGTACGGTACACGCTTCAACAAATCAATGCACGGAGGTTAGAGGGACGCAACGATAGCGTAGTCACAAAACAACGTGTGAGGAACGTGAAGAAGTGATTTCTTGTTTTCCTGTGTTGGATTTTTCCTAAATTGCGTCAGGCTTGACATTCCTGAGAGGATGATGCGTGCTCTGTCACGTGACAGCTGATTTGCACAAACAGATGTAAGAAAATGGCACAAAACCGAACACAGGAGGAAAAAACGTGAAACATAAAACGAGCACCGCAGGGGAGAGCAGCCAGCCGCCGCGTGCGCGTGCCGCCATCTCGCCGTAAACGCGTCGACTGTGTGGCCTTTCAAGTTGTTTGTCTTGGAGTTGCGTGCTGCCACATTAACGCGACGGAGGCGAATAATGCAGTATAATAATTATAATATTCACTTGTTTGTGGCGCTCACACCGTTTGATAGATTACAAATTACAAAAATATAATTGTGTTTTCTGGAAACAACGTCCCGTTTACTCATGATTATAATAATATAATACGTTTTGTGCGTCATAAATACATTTGCGTTCCCCGTTATTTTGGGCTGGCAACAAAAGTCTAAGCGGCTGACATCCCATCCTACGCCGTGCGGTCATACTGAAGTGGAGAGTCCTTTATGAAGGCGTGATTTTCAGGATGATGTTATATCTTTGGAGATGTTGAATTTGTATGAAGAGACTGAAGCTTTTGGTGTTTACTGACAGAAATGTGACCAACGTTTCTTTGTGTTGTGTTTGCCCTTCCAGTGGCCTTGTGCCTTTACATAATGCCTGCTCCTATGGACACTATGAAGTTACAGAGCTCCTGCTGAAGGTACACACACACACACACACACACACACACACACAGGCAGGAATGCAGAGATTGCAGATGTTTTGACACAGCGACTGAACACAGCTTCTCTTTTTCGTCCTCTATCATGGAAAGCAAACCCGAACCCTGACCCAGTCCCTCGCATAAATCCATGACTGCTTCATTTACACAACGCCGATGAATTTCTCTCGTGTGTGTCGTCCGCATTGTCCCGCTGGATCGGTGCCGTCTTCCTGTCAGCACAGGATGCCTTCATCAGTCAGCGGCAGGAAGTCCACCCCTCATAGAAGAAATTAAAGTGCTGCTCGTGTACTTAAAGCTCGAGCATTGTCTCTTACTCCATTAATGAACTGATAAGGTCATTTATTCTTTGATGAATTAATAATTAAAGTTGTAAAATAGCTGCAAAACAGGGCAATGACGTCTTCAGAGAACAAAGGCACACAAAGCTGCACTGTGGTGGAGGAAAGGTAAAAAGGCTTTGAATATGGCTTCATAATTAGGAGAAGGAGAAGACGGCGGCGTGTCCGCTGCACCGATGCTCTTCCTGGTGGATCGTAGCGGAGAGAATGACTGACACGTTTGCCTTTGTTCAAGTCAACATCATCTCAAAGACACGTGTCCTCAGCAGTGCGTTCATTCCCATCTCCTCCTCTCTCTGTCTTTTTCTCCTCCACGTCCTCCCGTTCCTCCTCCAGCACGGCGCGTGTGTGAACGCCATGGACCTGTGGCAGTTCACCCCCCTCCACGAAGCAGCGTCCAAGAACCGAGTGGAGGTCTGCTCTCTGCTGCTGAGCCACGGGGCCGACCCCACCCTGCTCAATTGTCACAGCAAGAGCTCGGTCGACATGGCGCCCACCCCCGAGCTGAAGGAGAGGCTGACGTGTGAGTGTGGCCATAACTCAACATCAGCGTGTCCTGGGATGTACCTGGAAGGGTTCCTGATAGGTTGCTCCAATCACGTTTGGGATGATTTATTTGAACGGTTCAGAGTTTAGTCCTTTAATATGCCTCAGATGAGAAAGACAAACAGCAGAGAGACCTTGAATCTCGACACGCAGACAAACAAAAAACCCACAACAACAACAGATATGAAAGCCATATCGGGCCCAATAAGTAATAGAGCCAGACGCTGGAAAGCAGAGCCGAACAAAGCCAAGTCTACTGATGCAGAGGCGCCTGTTATGAGTATAAAAGCCACAAACAAAAGAGTGCAGGAAAATCCAGAAGTTCCAGAAGGTTACGCTTTCACTTTCTTACCTAACAGGTTAACAAAACAGACCACAAAGCATCAGAGGACAAAGTGCTTTATAAGTGCAGTCTGAGAGGATAACAGACAGGACTGTCAAATACAGACAGCTTATAGTTCAGGAAAGTAGTTTGTAGTTGATTTTTTAAAATTATTTTTAAGTGCGAAAACCGATTTTGTTCTGATGTGGACATCAAGACTAAACCAAAGTTTTCTGTGTTCTGGTGGATTCTTTTTTTCCTCTCTGGCCTCAGAGAACTTCTCAGAATTGCACACTAGCTAAGATGACATTGAGGTTGTTTTATCACATATTTTGTTGGGGTTTTTTTTTTTTTGTTGTTTTTTTTTTTTTTTTTTTTGTTGTTTTTTTTTTTACTGTTTCCTGTGTCATTTTTTTCTGTTAAGTGTGTATTTGTGTGTGTGTGTGTGTGTGTGTCTGTTTTCAGATGAATTTAAAGGCCACTCACTGCTCCAAGCTGCACGTGAAGCTGACATGGCCAAGGCTAAGAAGACGCTGGCCTTGGAAATCATAAACTTCAAACACCCTCACACGCACGAGACGGCACTGGTAAGATACACACACACATACATGCAGTATGGGAGGATCCCTGTGAGTGTTCAGTTGGTATAATCTGTTATACTCGTTTCTTGATTCTGCTTGAATATAGCTACATAACCCTGCACTCATCCCTAACCAGAATCAAAGACCTGGTATCAAAACCTTCAGGATGTTGTAACAACACGTGTGTGTGTGTGTGTGTGTGTGTTAAGGCTCTCAAACTCCTTATCCTAACCATGTAGAAACTTAGTATTTGTAGGATTCACTTAGTCTGGATCACCTCAGGAATACTCAGGATCTTTCCCCCAGTTTAGCTATATAAACAAATGAAAAGAAATTTGGCTCATAGTACGGCTCACACACACACACACACACTCACCCACACACACTCACTCACACACCTTTATGTACGGGTCCAAATATCCTAAGATTGTATTTGTGTGTAATGTCAGCATTGTGTAGTGGCATCGCCTCACCCTAAGAGGAAACAAGTGACGGAGCTCCTGCTGAGGAAAGGAGCCAACGTTAATGAGAAAAACAAAGAGTGAGTACTGTTTTCATCCACGCTTAAAGCTTTTAAAATCAAATTCACAGTGTTATTTTCAAATCGCAAGAGCTGAAACGTTCCCTGCAGCCGACAGCTTCAACAGTTCTATCTTTGTGATCATTAAATCAGTGGACGCTGGTGCAGTCATACATGCATTCTTCGGATGAAGAAGTGATTTTTCCTCATCATTTATATCTCCGTGTCTCTGTAGCTTTATGACTCCTCTTCACGTGGCAGCAGAGAGAGCTCACAATGACATCATGGAGGTTCTACAGAAACATGGGGCCAAGGTAAATCCTGGGATTTTCATTGTTTCTGTTTAGCAGACCGAACTTGGCAATGCACTTTTTTTTCTCTTAGTTTACATAACAACTTTCAAGTCTTACATGTGTTTAAAGCCACTGCTGTCATTCACAAGCAACACTCAGTGTAATACTCATTATCTGCCTCTCCTCTGTCATAGTGCAGACGGAAGACATTTTCATTCATTTGTAACAATCAGTCCTAAAAACTATAAAAATGAGGTTGTTTGCCGCTACATTTGCTTTTTATCGTGTGAATATTTTATTTTTAACCTGTTTTGTTTTTTTGTCGAACTCTGCAGTCAATCACTTTTCTAAATGTTTGTGTTCTTTTTGAAGACTGTATTCCAAAACATTTCATTCTAGTCAAGAACCTTCTTTATTATTCATTTTAATGATTTACTCAAGGACTTATTTTCTTGTTGGTGTATTTCTTTAGAATCATGAAATCTCCCAAATAGAAAATTTGCAGAAATATCCAAATGTTTAAGAGAAAAAATGTCATCTTGTCAGGTAAAGATCTCCTAAAAACAGCAAAAATATCCCTGTACCACAGAGAGTTAAACATCATATGCAGGTGCTGTGAAAAGGCTAAATATAACTTCTTAGTGCTTTTTTTTCTATACAGTCAAGTTAAGGTTATATGTTTAAAGATGAACATATAGGACAGTTTTGCCAGATGGCGTGTCAGGCTTTTGATGCTTAATTTCTCAGATCAGCGCTCCATCCAGATGGAAACGTATAATTGCACGCTGACAAAACGTAGGAAATACCTGAGCTGAATCAGACGTGCATGAGTTTTGTGGAAGGAAGCTGAGTTCAGGGAAAACTTTTACAACAGCCTTTCTTGCACTACTACACAAAATAGCTCCAGAATATAATACATCTGGTTATAATAAAGTAAGGCTTGATCCTGATATTAGACGGGAGTGGAAATCTTGAGGGAATTAATACTATCACAGAAGGCTGCTTGCATGAATCATAACTAAAATGTGTGTTTGCAGGTGAACGCCTTGGACACGCTGGGTCAGACGGCACTGCACCGCGCTGCGCTGGCAGGCCACCTTCAGACCTGCAGGTTGTTGCTAGGATATGGGGCAGACGCCTCGCTAGTGTCACTGCAGGGCTTCACTGCTGCTCAGATGGGAAATGAAGCTGTTCAGCAAATCCTCAATGGTACGCCACTCAGTGCGCACAAACTTTAGTGTTCGCATGCATACCGTGAATGGTATCTGAACCGACGTTCCTGTGTCACATGACAATGTCTGACCCGTGTGCACGTGTCTCTAATCACTCCTCAGTTTCCTCATGGACGGATCAGCTTTTCTCGTAAGGTGGCTTTTAGTCCTAATCCTCCGCTATCACCACAACAGCACCAAAGTGTAAGGATGTGTGCTCCCAATGTTACCACATTGGTATCATTGGGAATGTCAGCGTGATGTTACAATGGCTGTCAAACAGCTGTTGTTAATCCTACTACCTGCAAAATTATTGCATTAAAAAATATAATACAGCAGTACTGAATGCACCAGCACTGTATGCCACTGTTTTTATTCCAGTTTTTGTAATGGTGTCATCACTTAGTAAGACACCTTTGAATAAGTCTCTCTAAAGTCACCCCAATGTTCTGAGCCCAGTCAGTGTGAATCCAGTCTGTCTCTTTCATGTAGGAAATGAATCCAAAATCCTCCTCCAAAGCTTCTTGGTAGTTTAATGGTGTGGAACACACGTCCCGTAGGGGTACCCTCACACCCCCCGTGAGCTTTCATTGATTCCTTTTTTGAAAAGAGGATAAACATCATGAGAGGAACAAAAAATCAACAACCGCAAAATGATTAACAGATTGCCATAACCATCTGTATGCAGAGAGAGATCAGGGACAAAACTCGATCAAAAAACAACATGTTCAGACATCGTCATTCCTCTGACTTCCTCCTGCCTGCTTTGTTCTGCAGAAAATGTCCCAGTGAGAAACTCCGACGTGGACTACAGACTTCTAGAAGCAGCTAAAGCTGGAGACCTGGACACTGTCAAGGTACTTTTTCTCATCAAATTCAGTTCATCTGTCAAGTGGAAACACTGAATCCGCTGTTCAGCATAGTGAACGCCACCATCGTGAAGTGTTGTCAGTAGCTCTTAGTGTTTTTGGGTCAGTCTCTGTGATTTTACACACAGCCCTCCGATGCAAAAAAAAGCATTCGTCCAGCTGTTCCCGTGCTTCTCCCTGGTGGCACGAAAAAGAGAGAATGCTAATGAGTACATTTGATCTCCAAAAATGGCAACCTGACCGTCGATACAACAACAGCAGATGAAACTTTATTTGTCCCCGTTTAAGACAAAAACTCCACACCAGTAGAAATAATTGATGTTTTACGATGACTTTGCCGCTCGATTTGTCCTCCGTCGTGGTTCCAAATTTCAGGACAGCTCCACTGTTTTCACCGTGGAAGTGTCTCACTGAATAAGAATAGAACCAACGCCGACTTAAAATTCAGTCAAAATAAGATATCTCAGTAGACAGAATATTTAAGGCGTCTTAGAGTTGAAACAGCCTCCGTGACAGGAGCGTGAAGATGATGACTTCAAATGTTGGAAGATTTAGGCTGCTGGCTCCGTATAGAGACACGGCCCCAGAATGGAATTTACTCAGACAAAAGCACAGAGTCATTTCATTCAGACAGTTACTCGCGATGGTTCCTCTTTTATGCTTCGCCGTGTTGGTATTCATAACAACTCTGATCCCATTAAATAATGTATGGTGGTCTTTTATGCCCTGAGGCAGAATATAACTTTAATTACTCCATAGGTAACAGTGCCTTAAGATGGAATGGTATTTCAGCTATTAAAAGTCTGTGGTGAATGTTCTAATATTCCTTGTAATAATAGTCTTCACTAGCTAAGATGAAGTTTTAACAGCAAATATTAGAACTACAGGTAATCTGTATACTTATATCGTTTGATTTGGAGTGTAAAAAAAGATCAGAGCCTTTATTTTGAAAGGAAATTGAACAAAATTTGCTGACCTTTGTGATTGCTTCAGCTGCTCTTATGGTGTAGTGATTCTGGTTAAATGTCAAACAGATATTGGCTGGCACAAATCTTTTTTTTTGTTGTTGTTGCTGTGTTATGCAGAACTTGATTCTCATGAAAGGCCGCACTTTCCATCTCAGTGGCCTTACTGTGTTCCCTGTTTATTCTACATCATCAGTCGCTGTAACAGCAATCCCGGATAATCACAGCCATCATCTGCAGCTGAGTGGCTACAGGTTTGATTCCCCCCAGAGCCCCCCATGTTCATACCAGAGACCCCCTGATAAAAACAAGCGTCAGATGACAAACATTGGGTTGTGATTAGACTCTGCTGTTGTTTTAAAAATGAGGATTTGGCGTGGGGTGAAAACCGATCTCTACCTCTGGAGACGGTCAGTAGTGATTATGGAGATGAAGAGCCTCTCAGGATGAAGGTCTGTCAGCGCTGCCTCAGCTGAAGTGTGATGATTTGGCAGCTTGGCAGGGAACTGTAGTTGAACAGAAGATGAGCTCAGGTCTGGCTTCCTGTCAGCCCCACTTTGCCTTACACATGCACCGAGGTAACCGTCTGGATCCAGCGCTGATTGACGTTTTAAGAAAAAACGTCAATCTGCCGATTCTCTACTGTTCAGTGATTTTTATTTGGATTATTATCCTCCAAATGTTCTCCAGTTTTTACTACCGGGATTGCTGTTGCTCTTGTTCAGCGTGCATTAGTTTCGAGGTATCGAACCTCCTGAACACTTCGACAGTCCGTCACAAAGCTACGTGCACGGTGGCAAATCCGTTCAGTATTAATAAAGGATTCGGTCATTTGTATCAGGTCAAGTCTTTAATGCACTGATTGATTGCATGAAGGAGTGGGCGCATGCTCCGGCTGCAGCAGGATTAAAGGAGAAATTCTATACATTAACTCCACATAATATATCCAGCCTGATGGTGGCGGCGACAGTTAGGTTACCGAGGCTAAAACTCTCTTTCTCAAGCCAAAAAAAAGCAAATGACAAAGTGGCTTCATTATTTTTTAGAATGGTGGTGTATAGATCACTTCTTCATGAGACACTTCTGTTTGGCCTCCTAATGTGAGACCTAATGTGCTTTTTTGGGGGTTGTTTATGTGAGTTGCAGGCCATCATACATCAAGAGAACAGAAGGAGGTCGATGGGAGTGTGTTATTATTTTTCAATTAGCCTGAGCTGCCAAAGTGTGATTATTGAATGAATTATTATACAAACAGGTTGCAGAGTTCCTCGAACTCCTTTGATATAAAAAAACGGTGGAAATATCAATCTTTGTTTGTTTTTCTTCTCCTCCCAGTCGTTGTGTACGGCTCAGAATGTGAATTGTCGAGACCTGGAAGGACGTCACTCCACCCCCCTGCACTTTGCTGCTGGCTACAACAGAGTGTCGGTGGTGGAGTACCTGCTGCACCACGGGGCCGACGTGCACGCCAAGGACAAAGGGTGCGACACACACGCTCGCACAAACACTCGCAGTCAGATTTGGAGCATGACACGTTCACGTCACTGACACTCACGCTATTTGTGTGTGTGTGTGTGTAACGTTCTCCTTCTCCCTCGGCAGCGGTCTGGTTCCGCTCCACAACGCGTGTTCCTACGGTCACTACGAGGTGGCTGAGCTGCTGGTCAGACACGGCGCCTCGGTCAACGTGGCCGACCTGTGGAAGTTCACGCCTCTCCACGAGGCCGCCGCCAAGGGGAAATACGAGATCTGCAAACTTCTGCTCAAGGTTCGGCCCACATACACGGGAACACTGAGTTCCAGGACGGTGCATGAGTTTTACAAACCGGACCTCAGCAGGCGTCAAGAGGACTTAAAGCTCCGCTGACCGTAGTCTAATGAAATCACGTCCACCTCCTCATGACCTGTATCGGTCCTGGTAAACTCAGGGAATTTCAGGTATTAGTGTTCAATCAATTCTTCATCGTAATGAACTGCCTCCTCGGAGAGAGACAGCGCCGGAATGATTGACGTTTCTACACATCTATTTACTCTCTCACCCCTCCGTTACACAAATCAAACCTTTCTGATCCTGAAATTGCCCTTTGTGACGAGTCATCCTCATTCCCACATGCGGTGTCTCGCTCCCATCTTTGCGGCTCTTTTCATACGTGTGAAACAGCTCTCACACCTTACAAGTACGTCCAAAATGTAATCGAATACATTCTATTACAGGCAGCTTCTTTCGGTATAAAATCCTGCACCGTGTAAGTCTGCAAACAGGTCAGTGCCGTGTGCCTACGTGACCTTTAGCTCTTGAACTCTGTAGAGTTGAAGTATTTCATTCTGCCATTTGCTTGTGGCAGCTTTAAATCTGTGCCTCTCATGACAGATACACTGGGATTGTGTGTTTCTGAAAGGATAAATGAAGACGGCGAGCCCCATCACAGTCTTAACATCAGGTTAGACACAGGAGGGCGTGTTTAGTGTGAAAAATTCAGAGATGATCAAAGTTTCATTGGATCACATGGGAAATGGACGGCATTTCTAGAGCGCTTTTCTAATCAGACCATTTACAATTATCACGCCTTACTCACCCGTTCAACCACAGACAGCCGAGGTACCCACGACAGGCTCCCTGCGCAGGGACCCTCGAAAGAGAGCAGAAACGCCGACCGCTCGCCCCGCAGATGTCAACACATTGGATGAAAACCAGTCAGATTGTGTTGATTAAACTATCTGCTTTGTAATTCTCTCACCGTCTGTGGAATGTTGCACTCTCACAGCTGAGGGCTTTTTTTTTTACCACCTCCAGATGTGATTACGCCGCCGCTGTGTCGGTGCCGTATGGGCCCGCATCAATTAATTCCAGCTCAACACGGAGGACTTCAGAGTAGCACGTACACGCACAGGAACAAACACACGACAAAGCAAACACCGGAGAGACGGAGAGAGATTTGTTCGGGCGCCGCGGATGAGGTTTGGCCCGCACTCTGTGGGAAGGATGATGTCACCATAGTAAAGACCACAGTCCTGTCAGGACGGTCTCCAAGCTGATCAGGGCTATTTTAGACCTCGGTGAATCTGAGTGTGTGTGTGTGTGTGTGTGTGTTAATGGATTGACACTACCTCACCCTGACGCAGATGTATGACCACTGACACTAATCTATATATCAGAGGATTGTTTGTTGAATTAAAGGGGCAAAGGGCAAAGGTCCCTGAGCAAGACCCCAAACCCCAAACTGCTCCTTGCAAGCGAGTGGTCCGTCCGTGGTTATCTCGTCTGTCGGGTGTGTGAATACGAGGCACCGTAAAGCGTTTTAGATAACAGCGCAGTAGAAATGCAGTGCGTTTACCGTTAAACCGAGAGCGTGTTTACTAGAGCAGCAAAGAACAATCGAAACGACAGAAAGAGAGAAAAACGGTCCGTTCATAAATAAACGAAGCGGGAATACGTCCACGGGAGATGCATAAAGGACATTTTCGGTCCGAGCGTGGACACCCGGGGGAGTGCACCCACAGCGTCGAGTTTTAATGAGCGGATTTTCAAAGCGTACAACCCGATGACAAGTTAAACCATAACCTAGGAGACGGCTGAGTGATGGAAATGTCAGCGCTGCCCTTCTCCAGGGAACGTGCTCTTTTCCACTTCACTGGCCGTCTTGTCCTCACCTCCCTTCCTCCTCTGGTCTCTGTCTTCTTCCGCTCTCCTGTGAATTACTGTCACCTTTTTCTCACTCTTTACTTGTCACTTCCTCATATTTGTGAAATGTCTCCGCTGAGGTGGGACCACGCTGAGATTCACGGGCTGATGTATTTATTTGCAGCTTTATTACCGGG